>JBCJKH010049694.1:0-26064 GCA_039877255.1 Loriculus beryllinus | reverse complement strand
GTGACCAGAGCGTCTCCACTGCCTTCTTTAAAGCTAGCAGCACTTGTTAGCAGTGCAAAAGGTAACAACAGGTAACACTGCAGATGACTCCAGACTCCCCTTTGGGCCCAAGATGAATATGAATAGCCCTACCATGAATTGCCCGAAGGGTTACAGCCCTAGACCTTTCAATGAAGTGAGTGAAGTTACTTGTCCATGCCCATTTTAGTTTATTAATAAATAAATAAGTAAATAAATCCTTAACACACTAAAAGGATTTAGCAATGGTATCATTCTTCTCTATTTTCAGCCTGCTTTGCTTGTGGACTTTACGACAAGAATCTGTGACTAGCCTTTTTGATTGCATGACGGAAGGTGCATACCCTCCACAGGCTCTACAATAAGTTGCTTTCCAGAAATAGCAGTACCAAATCTGAAAGCAAAAGGCTCTCAGGAAGATGACTAATGCGGAGAGTAAAGGGAGGGATTTCTGTGGCACAGTGTCCAAACTACAACTCATTATGAAGATCAACAGGGTTTGGATGTTACTAAGCCTGAATGGAGAGTGCATCTATGTATGAAAAAAGCACCTGCCCATCACTCATCACTGTCCCTCAGGAGCTAACTTCAGTCATGAGGCTATCAAGTGTCTCTGCTGTAGAATTTGGTGTCAAACCACATCAGCCTGAAAACTGTACCTCTCTAGGCTAGCACTGACATTCGTAGCTCAGAAGAAAGACTGCATGCTTGATTTATTCTCATTTTATGCCACAGCAGTTCCACAGAAGTCGGTGGAGCCACACTAACATATACCCAGAACAGGTCTGGCTCAGCAGTCAGGAAATGCCAGGTTCTCAACTAGACAGCTCCTTGAGAAATGGAGCTCCTGCAGGGCTTATGTTCCCACTTCATGAGCAAAACAGTGCTCCTGAGAGTCTTTGCATGGGATTATTTTGAAAGATTGAGTTCTGTGGGAAGTATAAGCTCAGAAAAAGCATTTCATGTAGTTATCCTAAGCAGGATAAAATATGACTGCCAGGGCACTGATTTACTTTTACACCACAGCATTGCTCCATAGCTACTACATTTTGGTTGTGCTGTAGCCTCTTTAAATGGCATGTCCTGGAAATCATTTCCAGCACTGCTTCTCATATTAATATTTTTAATTATTAAGCTCAGTACTTTGAAATCAGCCCTGTTATGTGAGGCTTGTCCAGGTGACCTCCAGAGGTTCTTTTCAACCTTTAGTTTTCTGTGAATTTCAGATTCTGAAATTATTTACTTCTGATGCTGCTTATTCTGCCAAAGGTCTGTTCCAGATCCTAACCAAGCTTTCCCGCCATAACCCTCTTACCACAAAGTGCTGAGTTTCTAGTTGCTAACAGACTACTAGCTAGAGAACATTACTGCAAGATCATTTCTAGCCCTACTCACCTACACCCAATCTGCTTTTACCACTTATATTTCTTCGTGTATAGAAGTCCCTTGTAATTTCTCCTTACACCTGAGAAGAAACTGTGATTTTCCATTCCCCCAGTGCTTCCATATCGCTTTAACATCTCACCATTGCTATTATCTCATGGTAAATGGGGAGAACCTGATGGCAGCCAGAAAACTGAAACAACACTCATTTTGTTTGTTTAAAATAAACATACTCACACACTCATATGGCCAGATACATGGCAATATCTTCTGTTCCATACAGTGCATATGCCTATACACACCACATACATGTAAAGTGTGTGTAGGCAGCATTCTCTCCCAGGAAAAGCTGGTCTAAGCCCCAAACTAACAGACCCTGTTCCTCTCCGGATAGACCATTACAAACAAATTACAAATGTGAATATGCTACATCATTCATGTTTCTCTTCATGCTCCCAAGGATTTTTTACAGGATGTGCCAAAAGTGCTTCTGTCAGTCAGTATCCAGCTCCTTACCACCACAGCAAACACCAAAGTAATAGAGCAGGTACAGATTTATTGGTTGAGAATGTCAGGAACAAGGTTCTAAAACAGGCTTCACCCACTCCACTAATACCAGCTGTCTGGCACATGCTTCTCCAGTTACTTACCTGTCCTCTTCTCCTCTACCACCCATATTCATTTTAGCAGTTCAAACACCCTGGTGCTCTCCAGATGAGCTGTCTCTGCCTGGCGGAATTGCTGGAGTAAACCAGTTCATTCAAGCTGGTAAGCCTGTCAGTCACTATTTAAAAGATGTTCCAGTTTTGCAGCATATAAATTAACCTTGACACCTACTGCAGCTGTACCTTTACTTTTCCTGCACATGCAGCTGCACTTGATGGGAGTTAATAACTGCAGGCAGCAAGAGAAGGACACTGCTTTCAGGAAAAATTGTGAGGAAGAGCTTTCAGGGGACACAAAGATGTTCCTTGCAGTGCAGAATTTTGAAATTAGCTGACAGTCAAATACTCCAAAACACTTACTTGTGTGTCCCTTTGATCTTTGGCTCTCAGCCCTGTGGCTTGTTGGATGTGACATCTTTACTTCTCCTTGCTTTGTGTAGGAGTTTTATTTCCAGGCATCAGAGTGATGAGGGATATCAGTAGAAGGTAGCATTTGTGTAGCCCTTATCCTAATTAGCTGTGTTTCCACATGTCCTTTAATTCACCCAGCCAATCCTAGTGATAGTGTGACCTTTATCTTTTACCTCCTTTATCGCATTTAGCAAATGAACTAGCTCCCATAACCTAGGCCAACCATTACAAATAATCAGCCAGGACTGAACTCTATAGTTGCTGTCTGCAAAACCAAAATACCTTTGCTTTGCCAAATTCAAAGCAGAGCTACAAGCTAAGAATCAGCTTGTAATGTATTTGCAACAAATATTTTATGCAAATTCTGGCACTGTTTTTTTTAATTCAATATCCTATCAGATATTCATCTGTTATTCCAGGCTTTAAATAACTTGACTATCAAATAATATTCTGCAAGTATTTGCCAAAAATCATTGCATTATGTTTGAATGGATTCTAATATAAAAACAAGCTGGAAGAAAGGAGCCATGTAATGGCTGGAGACATCACTTGTGTTTGGACTGTGCAACCAAACCTAGCCCATGGGAAAAAGATACAGCCTCCGGTCAGGAGACTCTCCCCTATTTTACTTTAGTACACAAACAGTTTAGACGGTATCAGCAAACAAACATGGCAGTATTAAGAACAAGAAAGGAGTATTTCTGTGCTGAAGCCCTGAGCATATCTCCTGTGAAGAAAGACAGCCAAGATGGCAGAAAACTCATCAATCTGTAACTTGGACAGTATCTGGTTCACCTAAAGAGTGGAGCCCAGACCTCTCCTTGGGGTAAGGTGCATCATCTGCTAAGGGGACAGTCAAAAGCCATGTGAGGTGCTAAGGTATGCAACCAAACCGCAGGTCCCCTTGCTATGAACAGGATATAGAGTCACCAGGAGTTGTCATACCTGAGCAGAGACTTAATGGGCTTGTTACCAGCAGGCTTTGGAGAGCAGCCACAGATGGAGGCTGTCTTCCCCCACCAGCTTGGAGGGTGTTCCCTTAGTAGGGAACAGACCTGGGGCCAGGCTCACTTCACGGATGCTTGTATTTGCCCCACTGGCTACATATATGCTACATTTTTCCCCTTTAGCAAACTGAAAGAGCAAAACCAACCAAAACCTCAAAAGCAACCTTCCTCTATACGTTTGCACGACAAACTCAGCAATTCACAGTGGCACTAAACAAGGCGGTGTCAATGGGACCCAAGCACACAGAGACCCCCCTGTCAACAGCTACTAGCTTGCCTGGCATGGCCTTTGCAAGAGGCATCCTCTGCTCCTGCACAGCCAGCTGCAAACAAGGCCCATTGTGTCTTTGCAGTGATCCATTCTGTTTGTTGAAAGCCGAAACAGGGCAAGTAGCTTTCCTGTTGGCATCCCAGCCCACTTTTTGGCTGCATGCCTCATTCTCCCCTCCTCCCCTGAAACAACCAGCTCACTTAAACAGCCAACAGCATTCATTTGGATTTATCATGTAGCTAGGGCCCGAATCCAGACCCAAGCTGGCAGGATCAGTGGAGGACCAGCATCGTCCTATTCAGCTACACAAAACCTACTTGTCATCCTTTTGGGAACCAGTGACTCAGACATAACTTTATTGAGGCCTGGCAGCTGGTGGGACCAGACGAGACATACAAAGAGCATAATGCCAGCACCCACTGAGCCCTGGAGCATGCAGAAGAAAACCGGCCTGAAGCCCTTACTCAAGCCCTGGCATAATTAAAACAACATCACCATTCTTGATGGCAGATTTTCACATCCTGCAAACTCAGACTTTCTGTGAGTGTTTTGTTTTACCAATTTACTACGCCTGAAAGTCAGTGGATTATAAAAGAGAAGAACAAGTTCTCTTCCTTTCTTTATGTGACTGCTATTAGCAAAACCAGTGGAGCCTACCTTTGGGGCTGTGCATATGGTGAATTCTTGACTGCAGCCTTGCCAGCTACCAGGGATACAAAAAATCAAAGTAAGAGTTTACTCTTTTGCAAGGTTCCAGACAAGATCTTTCTTCAGATGCTAGATCTAAACAGGACAACTTAGATAAATCTTACATGTTATGGCCAATCTTTCCCTCTTGGGCCATGGTTTCACAGGAGCCGAATGGGCAACCTGTTCGCCCATTCTCTCTCTCCTCCTTGCCCAGTGCCTCCTCCTACCCATTGCAGTGCCATTCTAGTCCTGATAGAACTGGCTCTGCAGGCTTGCTGAATCCTGACCAACGAGCTCATCTGGTCGGATGAAGGGAAAAAAAGAAAATAGTAAGTCATTCTAACCAGAAAACAATTGCAGCCTGTTTGCCTCCACACAGCAGTGATTTGTTCAGACTACCTGTACCTTCCTGAAGAGCCACCCCTCACATAAGCACGATAATATCCTTTAAATACCATGCAAACAGCACGTTCCTCTGATAACTTTGCATATGCTTTACATAGGAATGCAGCTCCTCTATCTTCTCAGTTACCAAAGATCTGACCTGTACCAAACTACAGTATCTGTGTTTCTTCACAGATACAGAGCCAACCCTCACCACTACAAATACAAATAGAAGAGGGTAAGGGAAGAGGAAATATTTTCAGGGCAGTTGCAGGACAGAAACTAAACATATCTTCCTCCCTTTCCCTTCCCAGGATGCAAGATGATGCTGTTACTACATCCCCAGGCCTATTCACATGCGAATGCAGCCAACACATGCCCCATCCACCTGAGGCAATGCCCGCTCCTGGTCTAGGCAACTCCAGCAGCTGATCCCCCTTCTCCTCACATCACTGCTTACTGTCTTAACCCATCCCCCAGCTTCAGTTTTTGTCTGCTGTTGTAGAGGGAATAACTCCTATGGCTGTCTCAGCAGCTGCTCGTTGCTTTCCCGAGCAGCAGCAAGAGCTAAATTGACCTAATTCCTGCTTGTTTCCCTGCCACCCACAGAATCTGAAATAGCAGCAGTGAAAACTGCCAAGGCACTCATCAGAAGCTGTTCTGCTGCAGCACGGGACCAGCTCACATTCACTCCATTCTCTGCAGGTCCCGCAGGGTTAGAAACTTTTTAGACTGCAAGTTCTGAAACCTGCAAAAGCTGTGGGCAATTATTGCAGACAGCTCCTTCGGCAGCCTTAAGGACAAGTGGATTTTTTTGTACCCTACGGCACATCTTCAGCAGCGTTCCTTGTACTGTAAACATCTGTCCTGGGTTCATCCTTTTTAGATGTAGTTTGCATTTGCAGTCAGGTTTGGACTATTAGGATGATTTTATTTTCTTTGAATGAAAACTGGGTCAGTCTTAATCATAGCTTCAGCAAGAACAGGACTTAAACCTGTGTATGTATTCTGTAGTGAGATTAGCTGTCACCTGCCAGCGACTTGTTACTGCTTCATCAGGAGCAACCTCTCTTTGCTAAAATAACACAGTCTCAGGCATAAAAAAATAATAATTTTAAAAAAATCAGTCTTTCCTTCTCATGGGAACACACTGCCAAACTGACAAGCTGCACAACAGCCCCCCCAAACTTAACAGGCTACAAAGCAAGTGGGAATGGGAACATTTATGTTAATTAGTGTGTGGAGAGGAAGCCAAAGATATGTTAAGATCTGATACGGCATATGGGATCCAATGGCATGTCATTAGAGGTAGAAAGCAGCCCTTCCCAGTGTAGCTATTCAGCTGCTTATTAAGGCTTTCTGTTCAAACTTTCAAGTGCACAGCCTGAAATTTTCCATGCCATAATTGCTACTATTCTGGTAATTAAAGCTTGCTATAATGCAGAGACACAAGGGCATTTCCTAACTTCTGTGTACCTCTGCAACCTTACTCAATTTTTTTTTTTTTTAGTAGCAGCTGAATGAAGGGGAAGGCTTAAGTCTCTAAGCCTGAACATGAATAAGGCTGGCATTCAAGTTCTCCTAAATTTGACAGCCACCATTCTACATCAGACAGGGATGTAAAATTTACCAGAATATATTTTCTATCCCTTGCATCTGCACTGGTTGTTACTGCTTTTGAGACTCAGAGTGGTCTCAAATTTAAGTAGAACTCCTGTATCAGTCAGACATGAGACATCACTAAAAGTAGCGGTGGTCAATCACTCTCCAAAAAATCCTTCTTCCCATACCTTTGGCAAGGGAAGCTGTTACCAGTAGAAAAAGGCTGATAACTTATCATAATAGGAAACAAGAACCTTTTGGATTCTAACTGAATCAAATGTCACACTGCACACCATTACCTGGGCCTGCAAATATTTGCAGGATAATGAGAAGTCTTCATCCTAACTAAACCCTGAGTCATTTATATTTCAATATTATTTGAAGCCTCTGCAGATATCTTGCTCACTTCCCTATTCCAGCCCTAATCAGCAGAGCGTCCAACAAATGTCATTCACTTTAAAGCCTGCCAAAGCTTCAAGTAAGAAATTCTGGCACTGCTTAGACACTTAGGAAACCTCAGAGCCAAACAGCCTGTGTAATAACTACGAAAATTGTATTATTAGCTTCTAAACAGAAGCAGCATGACATTCAGCAAAGGAAATACACAGACTGTCAGAAGCACTGAGAGGAGGTGTCAGCTACAAATTAATGGCTATTTAAACATATTATTTCTTCCAAAGTGTTAAAAATGAGATTTTTAACTCTGATGGCAGAAAAGGTGGTGGTGTGTCAAGTCCCACATCAGCATGCCATCTCTTCCCGCTGCTGCTGACAGCATTTCAAAGCTATTGATCGGTACCATTTAGAGACACCCATGGGGAAAGAAAGCCTCAGGAGAAAAAAGAAGAGATTTTATTCCTTTCTCCTTGGTTTAGTTGAGGCAGAAGCATTTGCTTGTGGCTCTGCTGACAAACACGCATGATTAAAGAAATGAAGGCAGAGGAACAGAGATGGACTTAAGTTAGCACAGATGGACAACTTGGACACAAATCCAGCTGATGGACTCCTATTAATTGAGAAACTCGATTTACAACTAGCTAACTAAATGTTGCCTCAACCAGCAGTAAAATGTGGCTTCTACATACTAAACCTCAGGGCATCACAGATTTCCAAAGAACACTGTGAAAGCAGAAAGGCTCTTACAGTCTGAGATTTTTACTGCTGTTCCCATTTTGTCCATTTAAAATTTGCTACCTAGAAGAAGCAAAGCCTCTGATATGAGACAGCCTGGGAAAATTAATTGGGAAATCTAAAAGCCAAGCCAGTGGAAGGCAGAAATCTCTTGTGTTTTCTGAAAGAGGCACTGTCTTAGTTGCCTGCCAGCTTTTTTTTATGGGGTGGATATGTGTGAAGAGGCATTTGCTAA
Organism: Loriculus beryllinus; assembly: GCA_039877255.1. Classification (NCBI taxonomy): domain Eukaryota; kingdom Metazoa; phylum Chordata; class Aves; order Psittaciformes; family Psittacidae; genus Loriculus; species Loriculus beryllinus. The sequence continues at coordinate 18,267 of JBCJKH010049694.1, read as the reverse complement.
CCATTGCTAGCGTAGATAGAATTAATCCCTCTACATGCTGCTACTGAAGATATTGAAGACTAGAGGCTAGTACTGCTAAGTGGAAATACTACTGAAATTTCTTCACGGCACCTGCAAATAGAGCAAGTGTTGCACGCACTGGTACCACATTGCCCACAGGTGAAGAAGGGACCATTGATTTTAATGTCGTAAGAGCTATCTGCTCAATCTACTGCAAACATATTGATGGAGACTTGTAGGCCCAAGGTAAATAATTTGACACACCCAGCCACAAGAGTGGGTTGGCATAGTCAGTGCTTGGCATGGCACGAAATACTCGTATTTCATGTCAGCATTTACTGAAAAATCTTCCTGCAGGTCTCTAAGTCTTGGAAGACGGGGGTTAGGAGCACTCAAGATGGGACATGCAGAGCTTCAGAGGACTAAGGTTGGTTTCAGAGCACCTACAACCTGGGTCTAATCACAGCCACAGCTCGGGTGCCTGCAAGACCAGGCTACCAACAACACATACCTGAGACTACATAGAGATCTTTTGTAGTTATGGCACAGCTCCTTTACCTGGTCAGAATTGCTAAAACATCACAGTACTGGGGCATCGCCGATTACAAAGCTAAACAAAAAAACAAAACTACACCATATGAACTCAATGCTACTCAATGCCAGGGCCAAACAGCAGCAATCCTAGCATAGTTACTCCTCTTTTCATCAAATTACATCTCTCCACAAAGTCACACAAACCTCTCGCATCAATCTCAGACTTCTGCAAATATCAGTCCATGCAGAATTTGGGTGCTGGGAATAACTGAGCTGATGAAAGGATGCAATGGGCTAAAAGAAGAGGGCCAAGGGATGAAAGGGAAGGCAAACACAGGCAGCCCACACTGGTAAGCACTCCAGCAAGAAATCACACCATGGAAGTTAGAAAGGGAGTTTAAATTAGAGGAGGTACTGTTATTCTTAAGGCTTGTAATCAAAAGCCTGTGATTCCAATTAGGAAAGCAGAGATGCCTGGCCAACATGCTATTACCAGCTTTTTGGCAAGCAAAGCCATTTACAACCACCAGGCTGCCTCTCCTGCACTCAAGTATTTGTTTTTACGTCTAAACCTTCTCAGACTCTATAGCTTTTGGAACAGACTCCAGCCACACTTGCAGAGGGGAAAGTCCATATCAGATGGATCATCAAGCAGAACAAAGTGTTATTACTTTCTCAGAGCTGCTATTCAGTCACACCCCTTACGTTATTTCTGTGAAAACGAGGGAGTGATTTCAGTTATTATCTATGGAAAGAAAAACAGATTGACAATATGAGATGAGTTACTGGTTTGTTTAATTTCTAACCTTCAAGAACGAGGCTCATGGTAAAGCTCCTCAGAGTAACACAAGGCACCTTTCACTTGATTGTGCTCTTCTACCTGCCAACTTCTGGAATGTGTCTGGGACCACTGCAGTGTTGTACAGGTTGTTGAGTGTCAGAGGTCTTTGGTCATACTGCAGCAGAAACAAGGATTGCGGTGGTATTGACAAAGACTAGCACTTGCTTAGGGAGAACTGGCACTTCTAAAGTCAAGCTCTTGGTCTGCATCAGCCACAGGAAGACCTCTTCTCACCCTGTCTCTCTTTCCATCTCACTGTGTCTTGATCTCCTATGACTTGAATCCCTTGGGTGATCACTGGGTAAGCTCCCTTTCAAGTTTCATGCTTCCACAGAGTCTCAGCCCAATGCAAAACTGCTTGTGTTCAGCAGAAATTGTCCTCCACTTTTTCTTTCATGATTATTTAAAGCTCCACTTCATTATATTTACTGGTATTCTGACTTTAATAAATAATAATCATACGCTTCTTGGAAGTTCTAGGCATCTTAACGCATAATTAATCATACAACCAAACCCCATGAGCTTTCAAATCATCATTAGAAAGAAAATCTTCCAGCCAACTACTGTGGGGGGAAAAAAATAAAAAAAATAAAAAGAAAAAGAAAGGAGAGATCCTTTCTTTCCCTTAATTGGTCTGGGAAGCACAGCCACAGCTCTCTCAAACGGGTGTCTTCTTTATCGTACCCGCACATCTGGGCTCACACCAAACCAGAGAAATAAACTCCAGAGATGCTCAGCTCCCATGGAGTCACATCCCTGGCAGCACCAGTCTTTCTGTGGCAGGCAATCAGGTTGAAGTGACCACAAACAGATGGAAGAGAGAGAGGTAAAAAGAAAAAAAAAAAAAAAAACGCATCTTTTCTCTCAAAGCAAGTAAGAATAAATCTGGAAAATGATACTTCAGGGAAAAAACACATGGATATGGGCAACAAAGCTGCTGTTAACTGATGTGCATGGAAGCATAAGAGCAGGACTTTAGATGTACTTTAACTCTTTTTCCACCCAACACTTCCTTAAATCTTGAAAGACACTCAGTCTGATTTCCTTTACAGTGGACGTCAGCCTGGATTACAGCTGGAGAGTCAGCAGAAGGATTTTTTATATTTATTTTTTTTTTCTATTTTGGATTTGCTAAGAACAGCAGAAGGTTGCTTCTGGTCTAAGCAATAATATAAATCACACTCTAACCTAAATGAGCACTAGGGCCACAGGTTGTGGGTTTTCTCCTGCCTCAGCAGAGCTCCAGGTTACCTCTGTCTCCATGTACTGCAGTAGCTCAGGACTTGGGGCAAGCATAGAGTACTTGAACTTCTCTGCCAGCCCACATAAGACAAGAGGAAGTACAGCTGTCTAGGAGCAGCAGCATAACATCTCCAAAGACCACGGAGTATGTGGTCTGGCTGCCCATATGTCACTCTGAACCCAGCCACAGCCATTAGTGGTTCCCCATAACATAAGACATGGTGCAAAGATCTGCAAGCTCTGGTTTTCCCAACAGGTAAGCGTAGATAACTCAAAAGACAGCTTACTTCCTTGTATTATTTCAATTCTTCTTCAGTTTTCACTGCTGCTACTCAATGAAGCAAGGTCTAATATGTAATGTATTACCAGCAGGGCAGAAGGAGCAAATAGCTAGCTTATTTGTTTTAAGAGTAAGCAATAAAAAAAAATGCAGCCTACTGTATTGTGCCCATGAACTTTACCCTTCTGAATAACACACAGGGTCCAAGAAAAATTTCCTGCTCCAAGTCTGCGACCTGGGACTGGAGCCCAAAGACTCCCAAGAAGCTCCAGCAGCCGGTAAGCAGCTGCATGCCCGAGGGAATGGCTAACCTGGCAGCGGTTTCCCTTACACAAAATCCTCATTGCTTTAATAAGGTTGCCTGGAAGTGGCTTGAACAGCAGAAAATGGAATGCTGCTCCGATCAAGTGACGCTTAGAAAGATGGAGGGAGGGCTTAAGATACTCTTTGGAAAGGATTTCAAAGCTGAGCATACTGTTCCAGGAAATGTTTACAGACTGCAGTAGGGGAAGTTTTGACTTTCACTGGCTTGTTCTGTTGCAACACGGCATGTTTACCAAAAATCCATAAAGAGAGGGAAAAGAAAACCTCCCTTCTGAAGAAGAGCTGGGCAGGAAGCAAAAGGAATGCAGCTCTGCCAGTGAGAACTCTGCTTTAAAAAGCCAGCCAATGGGAGAAAATGAACTTCATCCTGGCTCCACAAGGCATGCTTGTACCTCATCCCCACAAACGTCTCAAAAAAGAACAAAACACAGAATAAATGAGAAGAGGCCAGAGAACAAAGAGTGTACTCTCACTGCAGGTTTTAGGGCCATACGCGCCACATACTGCTTTCTTTACGGACACCAAAGAAGACAGCACTCCTCTCTGAAGATGTTAGTGCTGTCTGGGAGATGAAGCAGTTAGAGGAAGAGAGGGAGACTATATTTGCAGTTGTGGAAGTTTTTTTGTTTTGTTTATACAGATTGAACACATTTATGATAATCAGCAGACAGAGCAGGGCTTTACAGATGCTTCTGTGGAAGGGCTCAAGAAAATCATGTCATATTTTAGGTCTGTGGTTCTGAATTTTTTTACAGCTGAGATTCCTTTGAGAAAATGGGCAGTGAACTGTGCCCTTCTGCTTAGTCTTTCAATTGCTGAATTTTGTCCTGAGCCAGTGCCATTTCATTCCCCTAATCCGCTTGGGACATCTCCTCCTGTCCCCTACCAAGAGAATGCAAGATTCTTCTTTTTGCAGCCAATGGGGCTTTGGCAGCAGCATTGTCCCAGAGACAAAGCTTATACTTCTCTCTGACCTTGTAGAAGTGCCAAGTACCAGGGCTGTGAGATAGCTGCACATGAGCAGCTACACCCCCTCACCAAGCTCTTGCCTCTGCAGCTACATGTTGTTCTCCCACTAAGAAATAACTGCAAGAAAGAGAGGCCTCTGGAGGACCCATGTGAAAATAGCCCAGCAGAAACTAAGGGCTAAGAGAAAAGGACCAGTGCCCCTCAAACTGCACTGTCCGCCCTGCTCTGAAGCCTCCCAGCACCTCCTCTTTTTCTACCACCCATAAGCTTGTTGGGAGGGAGGAGAGCAATGAAAAAAATGTCTCATCATAAGCCATGACAGCAGAGGTCAACCCAATACCCATCAAAGGTGAAATGATGTTAATTTAGAATGACCATGAGGAGCCTCATCCAGGAATGAAAGAAAGCTTGAGAAGGAGGTAAGCATTTCACTCCTGAAGATGTGTGCCAGAAGACAACAGAAGATTAAAAAGTCATCTTTTTTATCCTTAGCTCCTTTTGCAAATCATAGATATTCATTTTCTTGCACTGTAGGAAGCCTAATGAGGTGTGAAAGAAAGGTACTTTGTTCTGCAAACCATTTTTTTTTAAGAAACAGAATTCCTTCGGATGTCAACACTACTCTAACCTGTGGGTCCCTAAGTGGACTAGCTTTTGCTTTGGAAATGAAGGATCCCTGCAGTTTGGTGTCTCAGACATTTTGAAATCCTAATCTATTTGACAAAATACTAGTCAAAAAGCAGTGCCAGAATGTTTGAATTAACAGGACACATATATAACTGCTTCATAGTAACCACTCATTTAATCCTGTGTAGCTAAATGGTATAACAAAAGAATTAGCCAGTGACATCTACTTAAGAAATATGATCCAATCAATACTATGATTTCTGTTTAACTGCTGAACTGGTTTTGACACATATAAAAATGTGGTTTCAATCAGACCAAATTGCACCACAGGAAAAAAAAAAAAAAAAAGGCTTGTAAAGAAGCCCAGACCTGTGGGCTTTAAACAACGCACAGAAGTGAAGAACATCCACAATGGGATTGAGACTGGGAGCAAAGGAGGAGGAAATAAGTGGTCCCACATTCGTTATTACCAGCCATGAGATCACACAGACCTTTCATCTTCTATTAACAATCTCCCTTAGTGCTGGACTTACAATAATATATGTAGTGCCAGGCAGATCTGTAACAGAAGGAACAGTCAAATTCCCCTTGCCTTTCTCCTCCTGATTGCCCTCATTTACATTAACTCCTCAGCAAACAGTAAAAGCTAATGGAGCAAGACTGTTACAGTCCTGGTTCAGTGACACTGGCTAACTGGGAATACTAAAAGGATATTCAGAAACACGGACCAGAATGATAGCAACTGAGACATTAGCCTTAGCAGGAAAAAAAAGACAACACACAACCCCTAAACAGCATCCCACCTGCAGTTTTAATACGGTGTTACATTGAACTGAATTATCTTTGTGCAAAATGTATAGATTAGCTCCCAGGCTAGCTCATATCCGTAAGGACACAAAAGCACCAGCAAAGTCAGTTGCATTTGATCCCATGCAGTGATCAGCTGCAAAGCTAACAGTGCCTTCACAGACTGACTGAGAGTAATGCATCTCCTGTGCATAGAAAAGTCAAAGAGGAAGGGCCAAAAAGAACATGCACACCAGGTAGTATGTGGTGTGTGTGCATCCATCCTCATATTTGTATGCCTACATACCTACACTCTGTTTGCAGATGACAGATATAGCTATGATTTCTGCAGGCATACAAAGTGTGTAAAAATCACAAAGGCTATGGCAGTCCACGGGAAACAGGGCCACTTCAGCTTTAGAGCTGAACATACTATAACAACCTCAAGACATAGGCTGCCACGTTTGCTCAAACAGGTTAGAACTTGTTTTACAGCTTCTGGAGTTGCTGCTTTCCCTCCTGGAGCTGACCTGATGGGTGCTGAGCTCAACACCCGCAGCCTTTGAGCCAAGCTGTCCCTGCACCGTCCTCAGAGTACAGCTACATGGCAGTTACACATATGCCTCAGCAAGATTTATGCTGGCTAGGCTCATGTCTTCATAGGACTCTGGTCACAGCATCAGGGTGTTCAGGTGAAGCTGTGTGCTATGGTACCTGGCCAGCCTTTTCAGGCTGTTTTGCAGGCTGCAATACTGAGCTGTGGCAAGCAGACAGCTATCAATAACAGTATGGCTAAAGATCTGGCTGTATTTCAGGAGAGTCTCAGCAGGGTCTGCAGACTTCAGCAGGTGCTCTCCTCCTCCTCCCATCTAAGTTAGAAGGTGAAACAGAGCTCACCTACTTAGCCTACCAAACATTAACTTTCCCAAACCATGTCAGGGTCCAAAAGGGATTTGTTTAAAAAAAAAAAAAATGTAACAAACTGCTGCCTTTAAAAAACTTTGAGCTCCTTTGCTATTTCCTCTCAAAGGTCACATAGAGCAGGTTTTAAGATTCAAAGAACTGTTTTTCTTCCAGGATACTGCCTACCAGCTTCACAGCTGAAGGAGGTTGGATAGACATGAGTGGGCTTCTTTGATTTGCTTTCTGGAATAAATATTCGTTCCCACGTATCTGAGTCAAACATTAACAGTAATGCTTTACTCTGGGAGCCCATAACAAAAAGAAAGGGGAATGTGTAGATTTAGAAGAGTCAGCTTTTATGAAAAGACAAATATGGCAATGTCAGCAGTATCTCAGAGAGGTCTTCATCTCTTTGTGCAAAGAAGTCCCAGGTCACCCACCTCTGTACTACCTAAAAGCAAAGAACAATTTCTTTGTTACTTTCATCTGTTTCTTTAGTGCTGGTGTTCTTTATTCATATGCCGTTCATTGTCCATGTCAATATGGTAAGCTGTCCTGAGAAGATGGACATCTTGCCAGTCAGGATAACAAAGCTTTAACCAGAGAAAGGACATTCACAGACATCAACGCAATCCAAATCCAGACCCATCTCTCCAGGAAAAAAAAAAAAAAAAGGCTGGAGAACTGATGATTCACTGATTTGTGCCCTAACAGTCAAATGCTTCCCCCATTGCTCACGGATTGCAGAGGACAAACTTGAGGAATCCCCACAGCTCACATGGAAGGAAAGGTCGGGGATGGGGCACATTACCCCTTGTATAAGGTTGTACCTGCAGAGGAGGAGAAGAGGATCTGTAGCTGGACATGCTAAACCAGCTGCTGAGACCAAGCTCACTGCACCATGTCAGATTCACGGAGCAAAGCCAACATATTAATAGCTACAGATCAAAAAATCCCAGTTAGATATTTGCCAAAGCTCTTATGAGAAGTAGGATCTATTCCAACAAAGGTTATTCCACAATAGTTCAGCCTAGGAGCAGATTGATAATCGATTATCTGGTGAACTGCAACACCACAGGGACAATCTCTCTGTTTCTGTACATAGTTACTAAAGCTTCTGAAATGGCTGGTGAAGTGATACTGATGTTAAAATTGTAACAGCACCACAGCAATAAATACAGAGCAGGAATATTAGACACTATGCCCAAAGGAGTACGAAAGGGTGAAGAACTGATAGATTTATTCATATTTATTTTGGGTAAGCTAAAAGCAAATATAAATTTCAAGTATGGTCCTCAGCTGCATCTCATCACTTCTAACCTTACTCATTACAAAATCCCAAATACAGTGTACTGAGCTTGGAACTTGCATTTGCAATCATTGTGTTAAGATCCTAGATGCTAGCAGAATCTCATGTATGGTTTCATTTATCAATTTACACATGTCTAACATACCATAATGCTCAGAAGTTAAGTCTTCATTTTTGTATAGCAGTCCACAAATAATGTAGGGGAATTTCTTCTCTGCTCAAAAGAGTGCAATAGACCACCATCGAATCCTGCAATAGCTTCCTTGAGAAAAGAAGACTATAAATGATTGGTATGCATTTAAATGCTTGTTGTCAGGTTCAGTCCTTGAAGAGTTTTCTTCCCATGGATACACCTGCTTATGGGAGAGGCCCTCTCCCATTGCTTTCAGCCCCCTGTCACCCTACTATAAGTACCAGACACCCTTCTTCCTCTTCCCTACTCCATCCTGAAAGGTAAACAGCTCCCTCACTTGCTTCAGGCAAAAATCAACTGGGTAGTTTAAATAACTTGCTGGTTCAAGCTAAACCAGTCCCTCTGGGCTATAATTCCTCTAATGCTTGTTCTACCCAAAGTTTACATAATGGTTTGACTATTTCAGCTGGAGGTGTGATGTTATACCAGTAAAATTAAAGTGGTAGCACAGATGTAGTTACACTGATATAAAGTATTTCACAACACAGTAATTTATTTCTCCTTTGTGCTGTGAGTACCTGTAGCAGTGGAAACACCTTTGCACTACCACTAGAACGTCATCATTTCCTCCATGTGAACCTCATGAATTTCAACAAAGCCAAGTGCAAGGTCTGGCACCTGGGTCTGGGCAGCCCTCAGTATCAACAAAGGCTGGGGGATGAAGGGATTAAGAGCAGACCTGTGGAGAACGACTCTGGGGTACTGGTGGATAAAAAACTGAACATGAGCTGGCAGTGTGCGCTCACAACCCAGAAAGTCAACCAGATGCTGGGCTGAATCAAAAGGAACACGACCAGCAGATCAAGGGAGGTTATTTTCTTCCTATGCTCTGCTCTGGTGAGATCCTACCCTGGAGTGCTACATTCAGCTCTGGGGCACCCAACACAAGAGGGACATGGACCTGTTGGAGCAAGTCCAGAGAAGGGCCATGAAAACAATCAGAGGGCTGGAGCACTCCTTCTGATGAAGACATGCTGAGAGCACTGGAGTTGTTCAGACTGAAGAAGGGAAGGCTCCAGAGAGACCTTATTCCAGCCTTTCAGTACTTAAAGAGGGCTTGTAAGAAAGATAGGGGTAAACATTGAGAAGGCCCCATTGTGACAGGACAAAGGGTAATGTTTTTAAACTAGAAGAGGGCAGATTTAGACTAGATATAAGGAAGAAATATTTTTAAATGAAGAAATTTTTTACAGTGAAGATGATGAGGTACTGGAACAGGCTGCCCAGGGAGATGGTAGATGCCTCATTTCTGGAAACATTCAAAGCCAGGGTGGACAGCGCTCAAAACAACCAGGTCTAGTTAAAGATGTCGCTGCTTATTCCAGAGGGATTGGACTATATGACTTTAAAGGTCCCTTCCAACCTAAACTATCCTATGATTCCATACCAAAGCCATTTTAAGACTGGGTAAGTAGGAACTTTTTAAGTATGAACTTTAAAATCAAAATAATTAAAGCACTTTGTAAAAAAACCACAATATCCCAAAAAATCCACACCCTGCAAGCAGTCTTGTTCAGATGTTGTCTGCCTTGGCCCTTTTTTCTGGCTCCCACTCTGTATTGCAGTTCCTGTGTAACTCAGTGGCTTCTTAAAATGCTCTCCCATGTGTAGCTGAAACTGTTACACAGCTGGCAAGGCAAAGGTGGTGATGAGCACAGGCAACAGAATCCCTTGCTTTGATGGCCTTCGCCCCTCCTCTGAAGCAGCAGGACCACATCCCCAAGGTTGTATTCAATGCAGCCTGCCTTTTCCCCTTTTCCATGTGCCAAGCTGGCACCCTTTCAAACTCCTCATAAACACGGCTAGTGTGAAAATGAAGGGGTAGAGAGAGCAGGGAAACTTCAATAAGCAATTTATTTGGGGACACATGTGAGCACATGCTGTTTGGACCAAAAAGAAGTTGATTTCTGTCAGCACGGCATGTGCACACACAATAAAATGAGAGCAAGTCCCTCTGTCAAGAGCAGTGCTAGAGATACTTGCCTATCAGCAGGCATGAGAGCAGCTCAGAAGAGCAAATTTTAATGGGGTGAGAAGATACTAATGCACCATTTCAATCCTGGCATCCCCACCATGGCTGCCAGAAGAGCTGCCAGATGTGATTGTGGGGAATGCATATAAATTACAATTTTTTCTGTTGATTATTCAGACAAGACCACCCATTCATTTCATTGGAGGCTTTACAGCCACCACTAGTTACTTGGAAAGTAAAGTTATACATCCTAAACCATCTAGTCTGGCTTTTAGATTTTACAGTTTTAATTTAGATTCTCTTGATTAATCCTTCAATATTCCTTCCCTGCTGTGCTGGAAACTGCACTATATCATGGGCAGAAAAGAGAAATGGGGGTGGGGCAGGAAGGGAAAAAGCACAACAAAAGTACTAACATGATCAGGTCAGCCTGAGCAGGCACCAACAAGAAGAACATGAAATGTCAGCAGTAAAAGCAGAGGCCAAAGGGACCTCCAAACACAGGTGGAGAACATCATCTTCACTCAAGCTATAGCATATAGTTACTCTCAGCTTTTCCACAAAAGACAGAAAGGGAAGCTGAAGTGAACTGGCCAAACATTGCCAGTGAGCAGTACCTCCAGCCTGCCTTTTAACTATTGGCAAGGAAAAGAACAACCAACAGTACCGCAGATTTTATCAAAATTATGTTGATAGATCTGTAACATTATAAAAAAAGAATAAATTTAAATTTTATAGTGCTAGAGACCACATTACTAATCAAACTGGTCACCCTCCAAGAAAACCCAGTAACCACATACAGCAACTTACTAATTGCATGCGGTGTTTTTCTTAGAACCCAAGTTCCTGGAGTCAGGTGATTGAATGGAAGCTAAGATTATCATTTCAGTGAGAAGAAAGGAAAAAAGGAATTTAAAATTCCTCATAATTGTGAAGGAGCATTCAGAGATAATCAAAAGTTTCAAAGTAGAGAAGATTCTAAAATAAAACAAATGCATTACTATGTTTAACATCTATTTGATATTTCAAATAAATGTCAGTGTTTTAAGACTAGATTTTGGCTATATGGATGTTGCAACTCACTTCAGATAGACTAATAAGGTCAAATACGATGAATCTGTTTCTCTGGACTTCTTGCCACCTTGACATTTCACAACAACCTGTACCAGTCTTCAGTTTCAGTATTTGGACTCTGAATTAAAAGGAAACAACAAGAACCAATGCTCTATTCACCACCACGCCTTACAGACTCTCAGATAAGGGATCACTCTAAAATAAGTATTTTCTACGAATAGTCAAAAGAAGAGAAATAACAAAGATGGGTTGTCTAAAAAAATTACCTGAGAGTACAAAGTGAAAGAACTGGCATTGCTTAATCTGAAGAAAAGAGGGTATGTAGGAAAACAGTCTTCTAAACTATGAAGTCTGCCACGGAGAAAAGTCTATTTCCCATGTTCATGATGGACAGGCTTACATCACTGAGAAGAGAATTCCTGTTGGATAGCTGGAGGCTCTGCCTAATGACAAAAAAAGCAAAGCCCTGGAACAGGCTGACCATGAAATCTTCAATATTGGAGGCTTTTCAACATAGGTTAAATAAACACCTTCTGAGAATGACATTGGTACAGTTAACCCACCTCAGGGTGAGGAGATGGATAGCATGATCCTCTGAGGTCCCCTCCAGCCTAAACTGTCTATGACTGCATGAATTTTAATGGTTAGACTTGATGACCTTAAAGGTCTTTTCCAACCCAAATGATTCTATGATTCTGTGATTTTATGAATTGTTTATTATACTAAACATACTTTCATTTTAGAAACTCTGTATTCTACTCTGCCATAGAATATGAAATAATCTCTGAAACAAGTTAGCTTGTGGAAGAACTTCACAAAAAATTAATTTTTAGTTTCTGTCTTTAAACTGTAGCAACAATATTTAGCCCCTGGTATCATTCCTGTAGCAAAGTGAAAGGCCTACAGAGCATTCCTCTTAATAAAAGCAAAAGCTTAAAGTGACTACTCTTTCACTCATCTTTTGTCTGTTTCTCAGATCACTTGTGGACATCCTACTTACTCTCCCCTCAGATGCTCTTCAGCTTCACAGCAGTTATACTATAAGGGAAACCTTCCCCTTAGTTTCATGTCCACCTCTCTGCTATACTGTGATAGAAAAAGCATGTCACACTTGCATATGTAGCTGACCTTCCCCACACCTCCCACCTGAGGACTGAAGAAAACTCTCACTAAAACAGTTTCTCTAGATTTTGCTTGCATGGACACAAAAGAGTAAAATACATCACAAGGCAGTGGGGCAAATGAAATTTCAGAATGGGAATATGCCATAAACTCATGCCACTTCCAAGGAGACAGCCAGGAAATGCTGCAATATTCAAGCCCAGACAGTGATCTGCAATCATGATTTGGCCTAGTACACAGAAGCATTTGCCAAGAGTAGCATGAATTGATGGCACAATGCAGCAAAACCCCTCAAAGCTGGCCAAGTCTCCCTTTAGAGGATTACCCTTCTCCTCCCCAAAACCTAACACATAAATGAATATGAAAACGTCTCTTATTCATAAGTTCAGCCCAGCTCTGAAACATCATAGGGAGTGTAGAAATGGAGGAAAGAAAGAAAGAAATGGAGGGCCCAACAAATCCCTCCATCATGACACACTTGCATAGGCAACTTGTGTTCTCAGAAGTGCCACCTATCTTCTAAACACACTTATGTTAACCACTAAGGGAGAAGATGCTCCTGGACAATGGGTCAGACCCAGCTCTACCATCCCAGGCAAAGTTCTCATGGGATCAAAAAGTGGTCAACAAGACTGCTATCAAAACTTGGATGGCATAAAGGGCCATGTTTGGAGAAAAATAATTGTTTAACATAAGTAAGAAAAGAAGGTAAAGAGCAAGAAGGTGAAGCTGCTGTATTCCCCACCACTCTTGTGAAATGGTAAATGCCTGCACAAGCGGCTTCATGGTAGTTAGTTGCCTGTTGGGTTTAAACCATGACAGAAATCTTAGTCTGGAAACAAATATTTTGAAAGAGAGTATTTAGAGGTAACAAAAATATGGTAAGATAAGCAAGGGACTTCCCAGTCATTTAGGATTGCTTCCCACTGTTCATCAATAATGTGTTTCACTTACAACAAAAGAATTATTTTGAATACAGTTATCTTTATTGTAAGCTCTTGAATAGCTAGGCACACAGGGGAAAGAATGAAGACATTTAAGCAAATTAGGTGAGCAGAAACTGTTCTAGTGTTTTTTAATTGTTATTAAAGACTTCTGGATCCTACTGCAACTGGCGCGTCTGATATCTCTGAGGCAGTTGCTGCACTTTGGAGGACAGTGCATTTTGGACAAGTGGCCTCTAATGGGGTGCCTGAATGGGGTGTGCCTTTTATGGCTCCAACTTTTAGATAGTCCCAAGGAAGGAAGGTCTCATGTCCCTAGGGCTAATTTACCGATAATCTCTCTGGGTTCTCTCTTTACGAAAACCTTCAAACAGTTTTTCATGTCATCCATATGCACAACAACAAAACCCTACAAGCTGCACAATAAAGCAAAGCAAAGACAAGCCTCCTCTCTTCCTTGCTGCACAATAAGGCAAAGCAAAGACAACCCTCCTCTCTTCCTTGACCCTTTTCAGCAGATTTGCTGTCTGCAAAACTGTTCTTGTTTTGTCTTAGGCCTCCCATAAGCTACTAACAAATATCAGATTGCTGGCTCAGCTGGAGAAGCCACTAAACAAGAGATAAGGATTACTTACATAGGAACTGTAAACCTATCATCAAAATGCCTATAATTGCAGTGAAAACCAGCTGCCCAAAATGTGGAGGTCTCAACTGAGTTTTGCCAACATCCACAGGGCTCTTGCTTTTCATCTCCCTTCCCCCCTCCATACTTGTTCAAAGAGAAGAAAAATCCACCTTTAGTTCAATTAGTGGGAGGCCCATTTCCTCTGATAGTGTGTTTCTCCAAGTTAAACAGCAGCCATCTGCCAATTAACTACAAAAAGACAAGTACAAAATCCTAGATTTTGAAAGGCTATGCAAGGTGATGACTCTGGTACACGGCTTGCCTCCCTGCCTACTTCTACAGATAGTGCAAAGTGCTTCATCTCTCTCCATTTGCTCTCTAGTTTGGCTTATCTAAGGTCTACCAGACACACGTGCTCACAAGGAGCTTCTTATCAGAAGCCAGAGTATGCAAGTAAAAGAACAGACATAAGCTACATTTTCCCCAGTATTGCCTCGTTGCACTATTCTCCTCCCATACTCTACCTTGCTTTTTTTTTTTTTTTGCACTCAACAGTGACCTAAACTGTTCAGGTATAACAACTGGACAAATATTTCTAGCAACTCATAAAAGCCAAAGTCAGGCAACAGCCCCTATGCTTTGGTATGTCAGAAGTGCTTGATCTCAGTAGCACGTCAGCCCACCTATGAGTAACAAGAAGTCATTTTTCATATACTTGCACAGAAAGGATAAATGGAGGTTCACGCCTGATAAAGCAGCCATCTCAGCCTGTGATTGAGTCATGACGGCTTCCTCAACCATGGTATTAAGTAATTTTATTTCTATGCCTCTCTTTCCTCTGCAGTTTCATTTTACATTTCAAGTTCCAGGTTTTATTATGTTTTCTTTCTCTACTTATTATAAAAACTATGGATCATTTGTACCTCTTGAAATCCTCAGTGACAGGTATGCTTTTGTCCTGATCAATGTTGACTAAGTAAATGAAACACTATGAATCGAAAGGGTTAACTAAAGAGGACAGACAACCCAAAGGCTGCAAAGGTGGCAACTGGTCAGATGAAAACTAAATCTCCAGGTTTAGAAACACGGAGGGAAACTTGCAATAAACAGTTGGTTTATGCCCAACTTAGATAAAGGGCTAGCAGGCTATCAGCCCTATTAGTGAGTCAAGTTTCACCTCCATTCATCTGAAGAAAAGACATCATTCCAAGGCAGCACATCACTTCTTGTGCTGTTTAAAGCAACCACAGACTGAAAGGGCTGCAGTGCAGGTAAGCAAAGATCAGAAAGCCATCTAGAAACAGCCAATGCCCTCATAATGTATTGTGTGCATCCATCATATGGCAAAACAAGAAATGAAAAAGCAACTTCCTATGCTTGTGAACAAAAATAGACATTTGAGTTCAGTTATTACAGCTGTAGTGTTCTCCCACTCTCAGCTCTGTGCCTTTTTTTCCATACCACCCACAACACTTGGAAGAGCTTCTAATTTCCTTTTTACCTAATGCCCTAAATCTCCACAGAATCTATTTTCCCCTTGAAGCCTTCCTACACCTGCCAGATTTGGCCTAGTGATTTTGCACTATTTCATGGCCAAATTGTTGTCCTGGTGCTGGCAAACTACTTGGAATAGGGCTGTATTTCCTCCAGTGTTTGTAATGTGCTGCATGCATTTATGCAGTGCTAGATGTAATGGGAATCTGAGAATGACTCCCTGCATTATATGCCATCATATAGCACACGCTCTCTAGATTTCATTACAAAGAGCCCTAATCCTCACAGCCATGCCTAAATCTGTCTGCTGCTACAGCTATGACACCAGCACAGTGATGAAGCAGCTGTGTGTTGGGAGCCCCAAACAATGCAGCAAGCTTCTTTTTGTTCAGCATGCATTTTGTCTGTCTCACTCTAATGTTACTTGCAGTAAAGCAAATAATTCATGGTCTCAAATATATATATATGTTAATTTTGCTGTTAATGTTATTATTAATGTTTAATTAGTCTTTGCTCTAAAGATGAAAAACAGTGAAGTACATAAGTTAGGCTCCTGCAATTACTGTGATTGCACTCACAAAACCAGCTAATTGCACTTGCAAATTACGACTTAGCTATTCGCACATGTACTTCCGCAGTCTGCAGGCACCACCATGATAACTGTGTAGAGAGTCTAGAAAAAAAAACCAGGCTGAATTACAGTAATTCTGTGGACCATTCTTGGGTCTTTATTTCACTTCCTACACCCTACGATTTTCTGATTCTATTCCCATGGCACAAGGGTTTTCAAATAATCGCATCTCATGATGCATGTGAGATCGGGTCCTCACTCTGCTTGCAACGTGCAACCATTCCCTAGTGCTGTGGTGGTGGTCCAAAAGCTATATGTGGGCTGAAAAAGTTTGGTGAAGCACAAACCAAAGCCATTGGACATGTCCGCTGCAGAAATTCGTATCTTGGGTTGTCTGTTGCAATATGGTCTTTACGGCATACCTGTTCATGCTTTCAAATCCTACATAGAGTGCTCAGAAACCAAAGCCATATATCCTTTTGGAAGGTGGTGACACTGAGGTAGCTTTAGCTCTTACCTTTCCAACCATCCTGTGCCCTCAGGAGAGAAATAAGCATGTGTACTGTGCACAGATAGCACATCTAATTGCGTGGAGCTCCTTGAACATTTCTATCTGGCAGCACTCAAACCCTGTCACACTGTCGCAGCAACGCAGAAAGGACTAGACACATCAGCAGCCCCCCTGAAGCAGTGCTGAAAGTCTGCAGTGTCTCTGTGGCACAATTCATTCGTATTTGACCATCTATTTGACACGTCTTCAATGTAAGAGTTAACAGTTGTTAATTTTTCCTGATGATTCCCTATGAAATGCACATGAACTGGGCATCTGAAGGTAACAGGAACACAAGTTTCCTCACAAGGATGGAACACAAGGAACCTTACAAGGGTGATCAAGAGTCCTTTTTACTCATGAGCAGATTTCAATACATCTATTTTCCAGCAGTGATGCTCTCTAACAGCAGTAGGGCCCTTGAATCCTTTCCCCTCCCCCTCACAAAATAAAACATGCACTTGTTTTCCTAATCTTGCTACAGACAGCCTCCACAGGTCACACACAGAAATGAGGACAAGATATTAAAATCAATCTGCCCCACATAGTCATTTAAACAGAGAGTAGAAAACAATGCCACAGAGCAGAACTGCAGGACTGGAATAAAAACCAATAAGATGCCCCTTCTCTAATTTCTCTGAAGGCCTTTCTGGAGTTTTATTCCCAGCAGCACTCCTTAGATGCCTTGGTTTGCCTGCAGAAACACTTGATATTTCTGTAGTGCAAATCAAAGTGAATTAAACATTAAAGCACTGTGATAGCACATCAAGTCTGCTATAGGAATGAAACTGGATAACATGGCACTAAAGTTTATGAAGCAGTGGACCGGTCTTCCACCCTCCTCCCTCAGACGTATTTGGTTATTTATTCATTCATGCATGCATCCTTCTCAGTGCAAAGCAGAGAAATTTCTTCCAGTATAACTCTCAAGTTATACTGGTCTGGCACTTTGAATTTTCAGCATACTGCATGACACAGTTACATACATACAAGCTATGGGACACGCTCCATTCTGATGTGTCCTCGCAGGCAGTGCTTTCCAATATTCCCTCATTAAAGGCAGCACATTAACTGAAGTATCCCAAACACTCCTCAGAAGAGGAATCTCTCTTCCTCTAATGGAAGACAGAGGGGTGGTGCATAAACATGCACTGCCTGAACACCATTACCACCAATCTTCTTCCATCACAGGGTATAAAAAGCATCAAAGAAATGTTTTTATTCACAGATGAGACCCTGGAGCACTTTGCACCGACTCCCATTCTCTTACCTGACTCACAGAGGGGCTGGCAAACTCACTGGAGACAGCAAGCTGCTTTCTGCAGTCAGCTTTCTGCTCCAGTCCTTCCCCTCCCTCTTGACCATATGTACTCCCTGCTTGCTTTCTCTTGGACAGCTCTGCAAGATTAAAAAAATGAGAGAAGGCAAGGACTTGTGAACACCAAGGGTGTTTCTATGCTCAGGCACTCGCATTGAAAGCAAAGGGTTTACAGAAACCAACTCCACATTCAAGCGTAAGAAAGAAGAGTTTGGAATGCACACAACCACAACAAAAGCTGAAGCTTATGGGAAAAAATGAAAAGTAATTCAGAAGAGCACACCAGAGAGCCGGCAAAAAGAATTAATTCTTAAGGCCAACTAGAGGGAAATATTCTAGCCAAAGCCTTGACTTCCCTATAGTAGAAATCTGTACTTCAAATTAAGCCCAGGGGAAGTTTATCCACTGGAGCTGAATAATGAAACTATCATTCAAAATGATTTTATGTAACTTTTGTAGAGGGTTTGTTGCTTGCTTTTTTTTATTTGGTTTGGTTTTTTTTTTTTTTTTCCTTTTTTTTCAAGTTTCCTTTAGAAATCATATATATTTACCCAAGTGAGAGCTCAAGGAGTTTGGCTTCTGTTTAGCC
>JBCJKH010049693.1:0-14850 GCA_039877255.1 Loriculus beryllinus | reverse complement strand
GACATTCAAACGTTCCTCAAGTGAGGTCGATTTCCTTTGAATCACAGGTTTCGTCAGTTTTGGACAATCCCCAAAAAAAAAACCAAACCAAACAACCCAAAAAACCCAAACAAAAAAAAAAAAAAAAAAGAAACAAAACAAACCAAAACTAAACAAAAAAGAACCCCACAAAAAAATCCCAAGAACAAAACACAAACAAACACAGTCTCATGAAATGACAGAAGCAACTTGAGAAATGCTGGAATAGCACAGTACAAGCTTTTGGAAATTGTCATATGTTAAGCAATCCCCACGGCCCTGTATTTTTTAATTTCTAATTATGGTAAAGCTCCTGATACTCAACTTTAAAAATAAAAAAGACATTCAAAAGTTCCTCAAATGAGAGCGATCTCATTTGAATCACAGATTTCATCAGTTTTAGACAATCCCCAAGATCAATACATTTCAAAGCATACCCCAAACAACCTGGTTAAAGTTGGATCAAACTATCCTTATTATTTGTTTAATTTTTTTATTGTTTGGAGAGGAAAACAGGAAAGATTTAATGCAGCCATACCAGCCAGACTTACTAACTTTATGAGGCACTTGTAATTCATGTGATGTTCACCAAATTTCACCATTTGCTCTACTTGAGATATATTCCTTCAAAGTAAATAAATTCATATTACCAAATTCAAGAACGCTTTTACATGTTTTCTATTTTGGGGGAGGGATTCCTCAAAGCAAATAGCCAAACACCACTATTCTTAGTGAAGCCTCATCTCTGTGATATCAGATAGGCTGATCCAGTTTCTAGTCAACACAGCCTCACTGAAACAAAAAAGGAGAAAACACCATATAGAATTACACATTTTGCTTCATTTTTTACCTACTCAAGCTAATCTATGGTTTCAAATAGGCCACCTTACCCTTAGCTAAAATACCAGAGGCAAAGAGTTGGAGCAAGAGAAGGAGCTGTGGAGGAACACTTGTAGCCAATTGGACAGCAATCAACAACCCCTCCTTCCTGCTCTCTCCTCTCTTCTCTTTCTTCCATCACAGCATGGTTTAACAACATGCCAATAAGATTAAATTATTTTTGCCTTCAGAATTCAATATTAATCTCTGTCCATGCCATGTAGCACAAAGCAATGTAATGCAAGACCCTGTACAGGCCTTTAGTGGGACCTTTTGACCAATGAGCAATCATCTGCAATGCTTTCTGTTTTAAGGTTTCATGAACATACTAGCGTATCCAGAGTTATACCCTCTTTTTTAGGTGGAGCTAAATACTGAACACCGAGTGCATTAGTAACTGAGTAATAAGTATATTGTTTGTACAAGCACCAGAGCTCTACTGATTTTCACAGTTTTCCTTTTAATTTGTTTTCTCTGGGTAGATAAGAGGTCTCCAACAACACTGGGGCCTTAAATAATGTACAGCAGTAATAATCAAAGAGCTACTGTTCATTTGGGTATTTTTTATTTAGGGAAACACAAAAAATAATGTTAATTGCTTAAAAAAAACTTTAAACAGTCCAGCATTTTCCCTGAAATTAAATAATGAGTAGGAAGTAAGATTTCTAAATAATGTCACTACACATGATAGCTTATTCTTAGGTATCAAAAGGACACCACTTCTGATGAGCTAAACAAATGAAAAAAGTATTTTTTATTTATTTTATTTTATTTTACTTTATTTTTTCATTGTTTGTTTGGGTCTTCAACAAGATCAATAAGGAAGAGAACTGGAAAGGGATATAGATTACAAATGGTCTTCATAGATGCAGTAGTGGCTTAGATGAACATTAGCTAGAGTTTAAAAACCATAAGGAAAACTGTAGCTGTAGTGTGACAGCTGCTGCCAATGCTGGCCACTTCAGTAGCCAGTTCAAGCTGTGTTAATGACAGCTAAAGCATGACCATTTATGATCCTGATAGAGGAAAAACTAGGATGAGTTATACTCATGCCCTTACACATAAGGGTCAGACTGGAAATGATTTGGCGTAGGTGATTGTCTCTTCTGAAAGTAGTAGGTTTCTAACTAAATCCTAATAATGCAAACATAAAGGCTGGTAACATACTTATTAGCCATCACAAAATGCATTTCACATTGGATGGTTACAATAC
Organism: Loriculus beryllinus; assembly: GCA_039877255.1. Taxonomy (NCBI): domain Eukaryota; kingdom Metazoa; phylum Chordata; class Aves; order Psittaciformes; family Psittacidae; genus Loriculus; species Loriculus beryllinus. The sequence continues at coordinate 12,740 of JBCJKH010049693.1, read as the reverse complement.
ATTATAACAGCAGCAATCACACCTCTGTAATAACAGTAGCAGTTCATTTAAGGAGAGCAAGTATACCTCTTCTTCCAGCCCATTATGTGAACATGATGAATGATGATGGCACTAGGTTTATATGGGAGGGAAGTGGATCTGGAAGGTGAAAGAACTGCCTTTGTAAAAAATAAATGGAGTAGCACATGTGTAGGTATATCTGGGTATATTCAGGTATAAACATTTCAAAAATCACCACAGAGATGCCTCCAAATCCAGTCAAAGGTGGTTTAAATATGAAGAAGGAAAAACATCATCAAACAAAACTACACAACTTCAGAAATAACAGACAAGAAAATAAAAAAATGGTGCTTTAAAAAAAAATGAAGGAATATTAAATGAAATTTGTTTCAGCTCTCACCGTTAGAACCAACCCCTTCACAGAGCTCAGTTAGCCAGAGTCTTTAAGCCTGAGCTTCAGCTCACTAAACACTGGGTGATATTTGAACAGAGACAAGCATAAGGCTGAAACCCAGACCTTGTCACTCAGGACTAGCTGGGAACTATGCTGCTAATAGGTAGATACTTAACACAGTACTATCCACCACTTCAGAGCTTCAGAGTAGTTGCAGTAGAAAAAATTTGTGGCACAACAAGTGGAAAAGAAGCATAAGGTTATTTAATAAGTATTGACTACAGAGGTTTAGATTTCTGTTTAGAAGATACAATAATAAAGCTATGCATAAAAGATAATGCAGGAAAGATGGACAAAAATAGTCTGTTTGAACACAATATTTTAATGGTTGTTTACAAACTGAAATACATGTTGGAATTTGATTGTCTCCCTGGAGTTTGGTAGAACTTAATGAACATAAGTGTAATTTAAAGTGTTCATAAAATAATTCTTCCTTTTCATATTATTCAGGTTACAGTATGAATGATTTTTTCTTACACAGAGGTATTAATGGGAAATAAGAAAAATAAAAAATCCTATAGGGATATTTCTTCCTTAGGACCCTACAGCAAAGAATGATCTTTCCTTGATAATACCAAAAAGAGTGTCAAGGAAAAGATCCAGCTATCACATAGTTTGGAGTGTCACAACCCTGCTGAAGAAAAGACTACCACATGGAAGATGTTTTCTCCTCCATAGTTAGGTGCTCTAATTGTTAGTCAGCCAGCCAAGCTACGGAGTCAGGTTGTTCCTGACAGAATTAATCTCCCAGTCGACCCCCTGCAATCCAGACAAAAGGTACAGGGTCCCCAGAAACATGTCCATCCAGTCAGGACCTATGGTAGTATTATTTACAGAGATAAGGAAAACTGTCAGAACACAGAGGCTTCTTTTCATCTGTCACTATAGAAGTTAAGATCTGAAGTTGGCGTCTTTTAAAAGTTCACATGGTTCTGGAGGTTCATAGGAATCACAACCTCTTCTCAAGTGAGAGGACAGTGCATATTCTATGACAACAAAGTACTGAAAAGCATGGTTGAAACTTTACAAGAAATGGTATTGGTAAAATAGACACCACCACACAAAGAAAGATGTGGAGTAGCCACAATAGATTCTTTATGGCACCCAGTATTCCTCAACACTCCACTGAAATGGCATCTTGTATTGGGGCTCCTGTCATACTTAGGAAACTGATTTACCTTTCTCCTTCTCCTAACTATGTGTGCCTTTATCATCAGGAGAAATGTTAGATGCTTTAAAAATTATTTATGTTAACAAACATGATGCTGTGATAATGTAGGCATTTCTTCATACAGTAGAATTCGTTCTTTGAAATTGTTGTTCTACCTAATCCTTGCATAATTTAAGATAAAAGTGAAAAAGAATAGTCCAGCCTTTCATATACCTCTGTACATATGCCAAATTGTTAGCTATTGTTAGCTAAACAATTAGAGGGGTTAGCAGCAAAAGGTACTGCTCTGTACACTGGGATTGAGATTACTTGGAAAACAAAGCCAGGAGGGAAGATAATGTTCTTTTCTCCTGATTTTCATATTAGAAAACACCATATATCAGTGCATATCATGTACTTGGGGATATGCACTGGCAGGTAGGACCTTTTTTAGGAAAACTCTGCACTGATTAAACCTAAGGCCTGAATGATTTAGAGTACTTGTTAAACTGACTTTGCACTGCTGCTATGGGTTTTGTTTCAGAAGTAGCCCCTGTTTCACTATCTGCTATTTGTTTTGCCAATGAACCCATCTGTCAAACATCCACTACTGTTCACTCTAGAGTGCATCTTCACCACCAAAAATGGCTCTGAAATTTGGGTAGCCTGAAATAATTTTATTATCAATCAGCATTACATTTCCTGGACATATTTAACTACAATGATATGAACATACAGCTCTGTTTTTCTTCAGAGTATGGATTTCAAATTCTTGTTGTGGAAATGCAAGTTGTATTCTATCAATCCAAAGAAAAACAACAAAAAAATCTTTTTTCCTCTAGGAAATAATTTATATACCACTCCTATAATACAGGATTTAGCAAGCTGTAACAAAAAACTAAGAGGCTGTGTGCTTGTATTAGTTCTTATGCAAAATAAAATAATTTGTAGACCGAGATTTAGAACAAACTAATATAAAATAAATTCCTCCTAACTGCTTCAGCAAGTTTTACCACTAGATTTCACTTTAAACCTAAACCAGAAGCATATAGACATATGCCCACACAAAGGTATTATCGTCAACAATAATAATAAAAACAATATTGTCTAAGACCTAAAAATTGTTGAAGGCAAAATAGCTCAAATGATTCTTAATGCCTTTCAGGCACATCTGAATCAAATAAGGTAATTATTCTTTAAAATGCTTACACAAAGTCTGATTTGCATGCTAGTAATTGCTATGCCTTGTGGCATCTAGCAATTGACACAGCAATGATTTTAATTATTGTAATTTCATCAGTATAAATACTTCAAAGTTATGCAAATAGTACCTCATAATCCACATAGACAGTTCAGAGTATTTGATTTACTAGTCTTGTAAGGCTCTTTGTCTATGCAGTTTACTCTCAGATGTGACTGTGCATTGCAATTGAAGCCTTTCACTCACATCAAAGCTCTAAATCATAACAAGATGAGCTAATTTTACAAAGACTGACACTTCAAACATTAACTTGCAAATACAATTATAAGATGAAATATATAAAGGACTTTACTAGGATATCATCTGGCATGGATACCTGCAGCTAACCATATCTAATGTTTTCTATGATGGTGGTAAGCAGTGATATTGCAAGGCCAAATGTCTTGGTGTGAACAATTACAGTCACTCTTGCTTCTGAACAGCTCTGTAAAATACATCAACCTCTTCTAACATTTAAAAGTTGCATATTTTAAGCTGTTTGTGTTTGTTTGGCTGTTTGTTGGTTTGTTTTTTTAAAAAAAGCGTTAGTAATTTTTTAAATAGTGTAGTGTGAACACTGTTCTCATTTCTGTTTCTGATATGGAAAGATAAAATGTACTACAGATTACTTTTTTTCAATAAAAATTCAAAAGTACATCAGAGTGAAAGCATCTAAGATCATCTAGTTGTCTTGTATGTACAGAAATCCTCCCAGATCATGTTTTAGGCTAAATGCTTCCTTCCTTCAGTTACCAAGTTCTGCATCAAACTCACAAGTAAAAAGTTATATATCCATTAGATCGAATGTAATCTCATTGCTGACCAATTCGAAGCTTTCATTAATACTTGTTTTACAAAAGAAAAACTTCACTATAACACTAGTTATCCTCAGTTCAAAATCCACACGTGCTGAACGAGAAGAGTCAAACCTGTCCTACTTTTTTTGTTTGTTTAGTTCTTAGTTTGATGCGTGACCTGAGAAGTGGTCTACATAGACAGAATGTGGTAATGGCCAGAGATAATCCAGTAAAGAAGGATATACTGGATTTTTTTTAAGCTAAAAATGACACTAAAATCAGAGAGAAATTTTCCAGAAATTTCTCCAAAAAAGATTATGACATCTTCTTTATTAAAATTGACATTGAATTCCTTTCTTACTGATAGCATAATAATTATATATGTAATAATTGTGAAGGAGAAGATAGAAATAGAAAAATGGGGAAAGAGAGAGAAAAAGAACTCTCAAAATCAAGGCACAGCATTTCTATAAGTAAACTTAGTCTGGGAAAATAGAGATCTACAGTAAGATAGAAGAAAGGCCTATAAAATCATTTGGAGAAAGCATGTAGGGAGCAATTAGCTCTCATACCAAAAGAATGAGAAAAGAGCTGATGAAAACTAGGAGAAAAAAGAGATTTAAAGCAAAATGAAATCCTTCTTAATGTAATGTGTCATTAAAAGGCAGAAATTACTTCCTAGGAGTATTCAGAAGCAGAGGTAATAAATAGGCTAAAAAAGTACTAATTTGTGGAAAAGCTGTCCAGAACTATAAACACTCTGGGTAAAATGCAAAGACTGACCCTAGGGGACTAACTGCTGGATCTAGAAAGATATCCCCCCATGCTCACCATTTCTCTTTTACTTGTGAATTATTTGCTACCAGCCACTGTCACAAACCAGAAATTAGCACAGAGCAACTTTTCTGAGGCTTCTATGAAAGTGATTGTAAAATTTTGCAAAATGGCAAGCATATAAAAATCACAAACTGTAAAAATTAATATGAAAAGAATACATCATGAATGCCTTAGAAAAATTTATAACATTTTATGGAATAAATATCTAGCTGTTTACATATTCAAATGTAACTTGGTCTCTCAGATATTGCTCCAGCAGAATCAAGAGGAAGTTGACGCAGGAAAAAAACAAGATGTCAACATCAAGCATTTCAGCCAAGTTGTAGCCTACACAGGTAAAGGATGACTTGCAAATCTACTTCATGTAAGAAAAAAGAAGGAATCACTTGAAAGGAAACACAGAAAATCAGACAGCAGCATAAACAGCTAAATAAATTCCACACAACAAACACTGAATGATAACAATGTTGAATCACACTACATAAGAGCATGGTGATAAAAGTCACATACCAATGGAATCATATGTAAGAATCTGGAAACATCACAAAAAACAATTAGTTTTACAAGTGTTACTAGCTGCAATTATTCCAGTTATTTTTATTTTTTTCCCCTTTTTGTTCTTTGGTTCACTGTCTCACATATTCCCACTGTTTTAGTAAGTTTCCTTCAATTGACAAGAAATGAGTATCGTTTAATAAATTAAGAACATTTCTTTAGTGGGAAAAATTAGCTCCTTATGTCTCTTCCTGAATTTCATGTGGAAGCAAAACATTTAGTAATTGTGTATACATATATATATATCTGATCAGTCAATATCTCTTTCAGTCTGAACTACAAAAACCACAAAACATTAAATTAATCAGAATATATTTTACACTTGAAACTCTATTTGAACACCTAAGGGGCTTACTTTTTCACAGGCGCTACCTTATCTCAGCACCACTTAAATCAATGTGGTTGTAATTGTGCCATGCCTTGGATAAAAATATTAATTTAAGAATTCTCACTACTGTGAGCACAGAAATGTTTTATGTCTTACCTGAAATCTAGTGAAGATATCAAAAAATTGTGTATGTTAGATAATTCAATTAATTTTTCACCTCTGTAAGCAGTCTTTCAAAGACAAATGCAAAACAGACTGAAAAAATACTATGGGAAAATCTTACTGTCATTATCTCTGGTGCTTCAAAGGACAGAAGTCATTGCTTTTCTGTAAATCCTACAATTGCACTTTTCCAGCCCTTATATGTATTTTGTAAATAAAACAAAACATTGTTACTGTGAGACTAGTTCTAAAAAAACAATATACAAAAAATATAATTTTCAGACAATTCAAAGGATGCAATATACATACTTTGGGTGTGCTTTTGGGGAGGGGAAGATGTATGATTTGTTTAAATGCATTTAAAATTCAACAAAACCTAATAAAATCCAAGTTTAAGTTTTAACCTTTTGGCTTTTTATTCTGCTAATTAACATTGGGATCCAATCCAAAGTATTTGCACAACATTCATTTGCTAATAAATTTAATAATCTTGACTATTTCTGGGAACACTGCATCTTATAGTCTGAGAAGCATGTGTTCCAGAAATACTTTTCTTGTAACCATTAAAAGTGACTTGGAGCATGATTAAAAACCATGTAACACTAAATTCAAATTAAACACATTGGTAATTAGATTCACATGTGTTTAGAGCAACACAATAAACCAGTATGCACACAAATATTTATACGATGAAACCAAAGTAAACAAGCAACAACAGAAAAAGAACAGGATGGAAACTGGAACATTACAGTCTATGTTTTACCTTGCAGTACATTGACACTCATGAGAAGAGTTAGCTAGCGTTCAGGATTGCAAAGCATGCTACACTGTTTTATGAAGACTTAAGGGAATCTCTGCCTGCTAATGTGATGAAAAACACAAGTTGAAGTATTAGTAATTACAAAATCATCTAATGAAAAAAAAGAGACCAAAAAAACCTGTCAGAAACTTATTTTTTCCCCTCTCTACAAATCCCAGTAAGTTTTTCAGGTTTTGTTCATAACCACTTTGTCTTTCATCAGGACTGAGTGTTTTCTTGTGAGGAATAATCAATGAGCTATTGCCATCATGCCAGGAGATCCGTGTACTCAGGAATTTGCACTCTACAGTATTACATGAATGTTCTAGAGAGAAATGTTTAAACAAAAGAAAAAAAAAAACCTTATTTGCTTGTTGAGAGCTCTTCTTGAAAAAGAAACCCAAAGCAAACCAAAACCAAAACAAACCCAAACAATTTCTCCCCTCACTCCCCACAAAGAAAAGAAAAAAAAAAAAAAGAAACTAAAACCAACCTTTGGACAGATCAATCCTTATGAGGGAAGACTTCCTGCAATGTTTTAATTTAAAAATAATAAAATCCCCACTACCACATACACACTACAATAAGAATTTATTTGCTACAAAGAACATTTGTTTTTTTTCACTCATGCCCAAAAAACTTGAGATGAAAAAAAATTCTAATCTGTATTACCTTCACGAACCATATTCTTGAAGAATTCTGTATCCAGATGGACGTGACTTTATAAAAATAAAATTAGAAAATTAATATTGGTTGAGAGATGAGGAGCTTTCAATTTCAGTTATGAGTTCTTGTTTGGGTCTGGTCTCAGTGGTGTGAAGTTACCACCATTTGTGTTATTTGGTTCGGAATTTTTTTTTTGAGAAAAAGAGAATGGTATTGATCCAGCTTATGGCAACAAGTGAACCTCATCGTGTTCGTTTATAAGTTTCCTCAAATTCCTATAAAGAGCTAGGTCCAAAACCATCAGAATAAGCAAAGTAAATTGAAGAAAGTGAGTAAGAAAAGCAGCATTCTTCCCAGCCAAAGCCATTTTGTGACTTTGTCTTGTAATGGAAACAAATTAAAACCATTTTAAAAATAGTTTTAAGATGTATTTCTCAATTTACAGCATTTGTGGTCATAAGGATTTCCTTACACAAACTTGCAGACTGCTGTGTGGAGTGACACAGGTGCAGCAGAATTTGAAGAGCCTTGATTACATTATACATGTACTTCGTGTCATAAACATATGAAACATTTAAAATAAGGTATTAAATATGTAACAACATTTCCTGGCACAGAAAGAACAAAGGTGTAAGAGAGCAGTTTTTTAAAAAGCTTTTAAATAATGCTTTTAAATAATGCTGGCAAGAAATGCCCCAACATGATAAAAATTCTGGCTTGGAATAAGTTCCCCTTCATAGTATTCTCTTTGTTGTAGATACAGGCTGTGTCTGAAAAAGGCACTGCTGGTTGCTTAAAAAACCCCTGCACTTTTTAACTATTTAAATTGCTACATAATTATTTAAAATCATTTGGCAGAAAAGATGGCTACAGCTTAAGGGCTAAGCAGTTGTTGATGGTTATGAGCAATACTTTTAAATACCTGTAATAGTAGTAAGAGAGGCTTCAAAATTGGGAGAACATGATATTTAAAAAAAACCCAAAACATCATCTTAACACCTTCCTGCTACTTTCCATAATTTTCCCTTGATATTTCCTTAAGATAAACTACCTAAATTTCTTCTTACAAGTTCTGAAGGACACTAAAACAGAGTGCATACTGTTGCCCAATGTATGAAGTACTTTAGATCACATCTAGGGAACAAAACAAAACAAACAAACAAACAAAACAAACAAAAAATAAACAACAACAACAAAAGGAAAAGGAAGAAAACAGACAGAAAAAAGAGGACTAAAATTTGAATATTACTGAAAATAACCTACTTACACAAAAACTCTGTTCCTCTCACAGACACTGTTGCCCTGGCAGAGAGAAACTTCTGTTTCCTACATCACTCTTTTAAGTGGACTAGTTTCTCTGATACCTAAGGACAGGGATAAAAGAGTTAAATTGATGGAGAACAAGTCAGACTTGGATCTGTCAGCAGTCATTTGAAATAAAATGGAATGGAATAAAAACCTCAATATTCTTTGTTTTCACTTGAAGATGCAACCAACTGAATCAGTCTGAAATGATCTTCTGATTTGCTTCAACAAATTTTGGAGCAGTCCGTGAATCTGAATGCTGCACTGAAGAAACTGACTTGGTTTCCAGCACCTTTCTCTTTGCATATCCACAATACCTATTCCTTCAGACAAGTCAGAGAGCACTGTGCCAAAGGTCCTGCCCAATATAGTCCTAAGAGCAAAGAGGAAAGAGCACATGCTCGCCCAGAAAAACTTTCTCTGCATGGTCAGGAATAGTGTTGAAGAGTACATGCTATACATTTATAAGCATGACTAACATACTGTCTTCTAGACAAAAATACCAACAGCATGAGTTTCTGATTGCCCTTTGAGCTTCAGGCACTGAGGAAAAAAGGTAGCTTTTTCTTGTCTGGCTTAAGAAGTAAAATTCATTCAGGCTGCAGTGACTCTTGGGAGTCATAGCACATCTCCTTGCAGGCAGGCTTCTTCCCTCTGGGTCCACCTGGAATTGTGAGGATGCAGGTAAACTAGGTAGGGCACAAGGTTTGGTGGTGGCATGCCTCAGCAGGGTACTAAACCCCACAGGAAACACTTGCCTTTTTTTAATTTTCTGCGAGGCCAAGTATATGAGATCAGCTTTCCCAGTCTTGTAAGAAATTTCTCTGCCTAGTGAGACTGCACTCTGAAATTACTGTGTTGAGACAAGTATATTACATATTGCTCTGGAACAAATATAGGTTTGTTGGGGTTGTTTTGGTCTATAGCAGTGACCCAATTTAACCTTACTGCAGTTCTCTTTGTAGCCATGAAAAGTCTGATAGATATTACTGTTTTGCATCTTATATTGTATTACCAGCTCCTATAACCCTGAGAATTTCCATTCTCATTGGCGTGGGAATGTTTCACCCTTCCACATGAATAGGAACTGGCCCTCACAAAGTTTTTTATTTATATACATGGGATAAGTCTCAGTAATGGAAAAGATAACTTAGAGATCAGTGAAATGTTTTTCTGTGGTAGTGAGAAATGTACAGATACTGGAAGAAATATTTTTAATTATCAGATTTACACTGACAACAATGAACAATACTAAGAACTCAGACAAAAAAAAAAAAAAAAGAAAGCCAAAAAAAAAACAAAAAAAACAAACAGAAAAACAAAACCCATACCACTATGCCAAAAAAAAAATTCAGATAATTTATACTCAAGCTTGATGGAGAAGCCTATTCATTACATCAGAAACCTCTCTTCCCCAAAAGTTCCTTGTGCTAAGCAAGCAGGATTAATGAGCAGTGCTTTTTCTACCTGCTAGGTAAGGAGTGGCTAGAAGAGGCCACCTGTAGCACTCCTCTACCAAGAAACCCAGAGGACGCAACAGAGGATCCACTCTGCAGTGCTGACTTATTGCATGCAGAAAGGCTCACATGGCCTCTTTAGGGAGCTCTACACATCAGGCATTTGCCTTCTCTGCTGCAAGCCTCTTCCCTGCTATGGTGGTGCATGCATTTGTTCCCACTGGTACTTTCTTTACCCCTCACTAAACATGCTTACTTAATGCAGTCTTTCAGCTAGTGGAAAATAGGTCCCTTGAAGGCTGTCATTCCCTTTCGGTAACCCCCTGGAACAAAACAAAGAGGTGATCTGACTTTCTGCTCTCCAGAGTTCACTTGGGATCAATTCTAACAACTCTCATAATGTCGAGATTAGGCAGCTTTTCCTCCTCCTTGTTAACAAGGCAATGACAAAGAGTGAGAGATGTCAATTTCCTTTTCAAACAAAACTGAGCCACTCTTTAGTAAATAGAAAAGTTGCAAATAAATAGGTGGTGATTCTGACTGGTGAGCCTGCAGTACTTCATACCAAAGGTACTGGCTCCCAGGCAGGGTGGGTCATCCTTAAGAAGCTGAAATTGGGATTCCATAGCCTTTAAAGAGCAGACACAAATCCCAGGAGAATCCTTTTTAAGGTTAAGCTTGAAAGCTGCCCTTTTGAAACGGACAGCTGCCAGCCTGACCACTGACCCCATCATTCCTCCGGACAGGGGCCTAAGCAAGCAGGGAGCTGACATCTAATCTGCCTTTCCTCATGTGCAGCAGCAAGCAGGATCTGGCACCTGCAGACCCAAGCCGTTGAAATTTCCTCTGGGTGACCGAAAGCAGAAAGCTCAGGAAATGGTCTGGAAATAGCAAGGTCAAAATGACCTGTTCTGAAGAAATGTCCTTTAAACCATGTGCTTTCAGGGAGGCATTTGGCCAGATCATGTCGAACCTTCCCACTAGCGATCAATTTCATTTTCATTTGATGATAGGAAAACATTCTTCACTCTGTTCAGTTTGGTACGTACACTGATTTACTAACGTCTCTCCCAGAGCAGGCCTGCAAACCTCTGCTAGGCATGCATACAGGATAGAAAAATGCCAATGACTATATGGATATAAAGTGTTACTTTTCCTAGTTACTGAAGTGATTACAGAAAAAACACCCTTGGAGCACAGCACCACAACTTTGGTGGAAGTTCTCACAGTGTGTGCAGAACCTGCACTGGGCAAAGCCAAACGATGCTAAGCTAGCAGCCAAACTAATAAATAAATAAATAAATAAATAAATAAATAAATAAATAAATAAATAAATAAATAAATAAATAAATAAATAAATAAAATAGCTGTTTCATGCCTTTCCAAGCAAGATGTCTCACTGCTGTTTGCACAACTGAGCAGGTGGATTAAGGCACCTGTCCTGCATAAAATCACTTCAGCTTCAAACACTCCTGCAGTCGTGCATAAAGGATGACTACATTTAAAAAAATCTCTAGATCATAAGACTAGATATTTTTGGAAAGGGGTGCTAATTGGTGCAGGTCTTCATCCACTAATATGCTATTAAAGCAGGTCTGACTTCAAAGTGCTCAGATCCCTCTTCTAAGTAGCTGTTGCCTGCTATGAGATGAAAAAGTCTCCTGAAAGGAAGACCAAATGAAGGAAAGGTGAAGGGACAGTTTCCTGCATGTTTAACCTAAGAGATTTGGTGCAGCTGGCCCTAGTGAGGCAGGGAAGAGGCGGTTGCATGCAGAACATGGAATAAAAGTATGTGATAAAAGATTTAGCAGCTGTAAGTGATTTTCAAACTGCAAAGAGGCTGACATTTTAGAAAAATAAACAATGTTTTTAAATTCTCGTTACAGGCAAGGCCTGATCTTCACCATAGTCATACTGTTAACTATAACTTTTACTTTGCAAAGAGGAATATAACTTTTGCTTTGCAAAGAGGAATACAGAAGGAAGAACTGAGCCTAATACTCACCTAATAAAAACAATTAACTCTGAGAGTAAGCGTTTGATTTAAATTAAAACGTGTACCACCAGAGTAGGAAAATAACTGAACTATTTGAGACAGAATTTTTGCTACACAGGTAGGACCTGTCCTGTCCTGACTTAGAGCAGTTATTCAAGAGAAACAGCAACATTTATAAGTGCAGATGTCAGGGGCAAATTACATTTTGGCTTGGTATTCCTGTGTGAACAGCCAACCACAGCAGATGACCATCAACACACAGTTCAAATGCCATCTGGTAAGTTCTCACATGTCTCACTATGTTAGAATTTACACGATGTGCTGTGCAGACCAGTGTTTTACAATTAGCAGACGCTGTATCAACACTGTCTTAGAGTGAATAATCAAAGACAGGCTACTTGGCTCAGCCTTTTGAGAGAGGCACTGACAATTTTTTTGTGTCCCAGATAGGGTCCCACATGCTTGTGGCTTATATATAATAAAATATAATAAACTTTAAAGCATCAGTACTTCCCAGTCTAACCAATACTGTGAGTGCTATACACCTCAGATATGTGCAGGTAAAGCTGGATTAATTTAAATACCTTTATTCAGGGGAATTTTTTTAATGTCCAGCATTTTGTCATGTGCTGCCAGTTCTAAATTTTTTTTCTTACAATGTTTTAATTATTAAAAAAAATTCTAAATATTTAAATTTCATGGGAAAACTTTTGAATTACTACAACACTGGCTTGATTAGACTGTAAAAATAACTATGTGCTGGAAAAATATATAATAATGAGGAAAAATCAAAAGTAAATAGAACCGAGATTTATGGATGTCCTGGGTTCAGCAGTAGCAGTCATTTTAGTCCTTCTTAGTAGCTGGTGCAAGCACTGTGTTTTTGAGTTTCGACTTGGGAACAGAACTGATAAGAGCAATGTTTTTAGTTAGTGCTCAAATGTTTAGTCTGAGCAAGGACTTTGTGAGCCTCATGCTCTGCCAGGGAGGAGGG
>JBCJKH010049692.1:0-10689 GCA_039877255.1 Loriculus beryllinus | reverse complement strand
GTGGCTGCCCCATCCCTGGCAGTGTTCAAGGCCAGGTTGGACACAGGGGCTTGGAGCAAGCTGCTCCAGTGGAAGGACCTGAAGTCTCTTCCAACCCAAACCATTCTGTGCTTCTCATCATGTTGCATTCAGTACAAAGGTACAGGCATGTCCTGGCAGGACACCGGTCACCTTCCTCCATACCCTTCGGCACAAGCTGAGCAGCCCCGGGTAAGCTGTTCACAAAGAGGTGTCTGAGTTCAGCTGCTGGCAGTTTGGTGAGATGAATCACATCTTGTGTTTTGAGTTCTTGGACTGGGCTGAGCCCCCCTTCCTGCCCTGCTGCAAAGAGCCCTATGGTTCCCCCACCCCCTCTGTGCCTGCTGTGAGATAGCCTGGTTGACACCCAGGGGGAGCAGGCAGCCAAACATGGACAGAAACCTGGGTGCTGCTTTGCCCCTTTTGTGTTACCTTTATAGGTGCTGTTTGATGTTAAAAGGACTCTGAAACTGCTTTTGCACGTTAGGTGTTTTCCCTGCTCTGTGGTGGGAGTCTCTTATTCAGCCCGGTTCTCAGACACAGTGAGAACAAGGAGCGATCTCTGAGTCTTAGTAAGCTTTCCAGTTCTCACATTTTCTGGTGTAAATGACGTTTCATAGTTCAGCAAGACAACACCACTGGAGGGGTACTCAAGTCTCATTGTGCTCAAGTTCTTTATCTCAAGGAACCTACCAGGCTGGTACCTCTTCTTTTCCTGAGGCAGCGTTTACCACTAAGAAACCACAGAATAGTTTGAGTTGGAAGGGACCTTAAAGCTCATCCAGTTCCAACCCCTGCCACTGGCAGTGACACCTTCCACTGGAGCAGGTTGCTTAAATCAGATCTTAATTTCTTACTGTTAGCATATAGGAATAACCTGTGCCATTCCTGTAGTGAAGTCATGTCCCTTAGTGTGGTTATCCTGTAAGGCACAGATGCTGATTTTATTCCAGAAGCTGGTTTTCTTGTGCCATGAGTTTCATCTTCTACTTTAAGATGAAATTACTGCTGAAACCTCTTTCCTATTTCACTTCCAAATGCTGCACTTTGCTGAGAATCTTGCATTATGTGCAAATTACACAGCAATTTTAAGGTTACTGGTTCATATGATGGCTTGTTGCTCATCTGTTACATTAAAGACTTTCTGTGTGTGCTGCTCCGGCTCTCCAGAGTAGGGGTCTGATCTTCCAGAGCAGTTCAAGAAATGGGTTACATTGGTTGCTGATGGGATCTTCCAGCAGATAAACCCATCCTTCCCAGCAGAGGTGCATCCTGGATATCCTGAACGTGGAGTTTGTCAGTGATGAGCAGCACAGCTCATTCCTGGCTGTAGTTCTGCGTAGTGATGGGGTTGCTGAACTGCCCAACCAGCCTTGTGTGTCCAGGAGGCCAAATGCTTTCATGTGTTGCTCATTCAAACCAATCAACCTTTTGGGGGTTTTGATCTTCTGAAAAGTCAGCTTGGTCTGGATGTCTTTATCACAACTGTGCCAATCACTGCCTTTCTGTCTGGGTGACTTCTTGGCATGTGTTTTCTGCATACTGGTATTGTGGGTCCTCCGCACCAAACTCCTGAGTCGGCACTGCTGTTTGGAGCTGTTTCTGTTCTGGGTCATTCATTGGTACCCTGATGGCAACAAATATTCACATTATTTGCCCCAGTTGTATTTTTCTACCCCTTAGTCTGCCTTTCCAGCCCTATGCTGCATGATCCTGTCCTGCTGCCCTTTCTCAACAACATTTAGGTGATGTTTATCACCTAAATTCTGCTGTTTGGATGTGTCTTGCTCCAACACCCATCACTGAAGTCTTCATGACCCACCTTGGAGTAGAGCATGAATGAGACATCCGTGTTCTCTTCTGCTTCTCTTGTGTGCACTATCAATCTAGATGATATGAGGTGATTGACCTGGGCTTGGTGCTTACAGCATTAAATTAACAGTTTTTTGTTTCAGATTCTCCTTTCTGTCCTGAAAGAAGGTGCCTAATTTCTGGTGCCCTCTTCCTTTCCTCCCTCCAAACCCTAAGGATAGTGGGAAGATAACAGAGGGGTATAACATCATCTTCACCGGTTTTGTTTGCCTACTGGTTTTATTTTGCTATGTGAGTAACAGCAGATAGCGTCATGAGGATCTCATTGTGGTTCACGTTTCTAATCTCTCCTGTTCCAAGTAATTTGGCTCCTCACTTTATAGATGAGAGAATGGGGCAGTCCCATAGGGTGCCCAGGCACTGCTATCACTGGCTTGTCAAGAAATTCAACCCAATGACAAATTTTTACTCCTGTCACTTGCTCTCAAGCCTGTACCAGCACATGGCAGTGGTGTGGTGATGATCTCTGCAAGCCAGCATGGCCTGGGTGGGTCAGTAGGTGTATGGGTGGATTCGCAGACATGTAAGAGCTGATTTACCTTATGTTTGCATTCCATGCCCACACTGGTGGTTGGTTATGGTCAGTTCTTCCATGGACAGGGCTTGGTAAGACCTCGGTCTGGTTTTTGCCAGATGGGTTTTTGAAGGGATTCTCCATGTTGCTGCTCTTCTGTCTGTTGCTCTATTGGATCAGGGAGTGGAGACTTCCTGAGCGGAGGTTTTGCAGTCCAAGGAGTGAAGATCACTCATGGTTCCTGCCACGGTGTGATGTGCTCTTAGTGCTCGGGGTAAGAGCAACTTTCATCTGTGAGACAGGAACCTGAGGCCCTATAAGGCAGTTTTGTGGTGCTGGGTTGGTTGGATGGTGCCACTGTCCTTTGTGAGCACCCTGAAAGGATGTTTGTCAAACCAGTTGCCTCCTGGATCTTTTGATACACCGCCTCTGTGTGGGTTGAACGAACATCTTATCACCTTCATCTCCCTGCTCTTTGCAGAGCACTCAAGTAGTAAACACATAAAGGCTGAAGCTTGAATCTTAAAAATTGCAGGTTCCTCACTTCATTGCCCTGATTTCTACAAAGACTTCCTCCAGCTGCTCCATCTCTCAGATCTGAGTTTCTATCTTTGGCTCCTGTATGGGTGTAGAGGCAGTAAAATCTTGCAAGCTAAGGTTAGTTAAACCCCAAGATTTCTTCTGTAATATAAGAAAAGCAGGCACTTTCATTGGAGGAGCAGCAGGTGCCATGCACGGTGCAGCCACATATCCGTCTCCTCCACTGCAATGGGGATACATCTCCCAAAGCTCTCGTCCTGCCTGTTGCCCACTAACCATTTTGAGGATGCTGTGGAGGAGGTAGAAAGCTGAAGTAGTCCTCAAGGGAGATGATGACTTTGCTGGGGTGCTCATATGAGGATCTTGCCCTGAAAAAAACCTCTGGGTAGGATCAATTTGCTTTAATTCCCAATGCAGTGGTTTTTCTTCCATTGCAGCACCAGCCCAAGCTCCTTTTTTCTGTAGCCTCATCAGGCTTCTTGCCCTTTTCTTCCCAGTGCCCTGAGCTCTACCGCAGCAGTGAGCCAAGTGCTGAGCCACCTCCTCACACTAACTCATGTGTTAGCATCTCCACAAGGCAGCCAGTGTCCCTCCACCTATTGTGGCTGTCAGCAAACCTGGGCAGCATATCCATGAGCTTATCTTGTGGGTGAAGGGGCTTGTTTTTTCTCTTCTGTTTCCTGCCTGGGATGCTCAGCAGTTTTGGAACAATCAGGGCAGGAAAGGGCATTATCCTGCTATGCAGGTACCCAGAGGCTTTCTCCGGCGCTGATGAAGTGATGCCTTGCTTCCCTGCTACAGGGTCCCTTCAGGACTTCCAGCCAGGTACTTTCCTGCATGTGGGTGCCTCAGGGAGAATCCTGCTGGATTTGCTATCGTGGAAGGGAAAATCTTGATCTTTGACCTCTTTCCCTCTGTCCCAATCTAATGGTGGTTGTCCTGGACTTCACCACTGATCAAAGCAGTACTTTGGATGTTGAAGCTAGGACATGTGGACTTTAATACAAGAAAAGTGCTTCTCCTTACAGAAAAGCCCATATGACCCCCAATTTGGCTTCTCATGTGCCCTGTCCTGACCATGTTGGAACTGCTAATGGCCTCAGTCATTGCCTTGAGTTGGGTGCTGTGTGCAGAGGAACCTTCTGCTCCTGGAGCCGCAGCATCCTGGGCATGAAGGAGTTGAAGTGTTCCCCTTTGCTCTAATACTGAGCAGAAGCAAAGCTGTGAAGGGGAAAGGTCCCAGGGCTGTGAAGGCAAGCTAGGACACCACGTTCTGTCTCAGCTGAAAGCCCCTGTCATGGAGCTGTGACACCGTGAGGGATTCCTGCAGCTTTGGGCTTCAAGCCCAGTAAGAAAAGATTCCTTTTTGGTGGTGGTGGGTTTTTTTCATACTCTTTGAAAACTGAGATTTTTGCAAACCTTGTGTCTCCAAGCAGGACAAGTGGAAAAACTGCTTAACTTTTCCACACATTGGCCTCCTTGCCCCTTAAAGGATGGCTGTATGGTTTGCATGCTGTTTGGGTGTTGCTTTTAAGGTGCTGAGTTACTGCAGAAGGGAAACCAATCTCTTCTTAGAGAGCAGCCAGGGCTTGAAGTCCCATAGCTTGATTTCGTAAGGCTGGGGTTCAACACATAAGTGAGGTGTGGTGGGATAAATCCCTTCTTGCTTTGCTCAGCTCCTACCAAGCCTGTGCAGAGCAGGAGTGGCAGTCGATCCAGCCACACTTCTCCGTACACAATATGTACGCACCTCTAAAGAGGGGTGGTTAACGCCTTGTCCAAGGGTGATGCTCAAAAGCTGCCTGAGGATGTTCCCATCAGTGCTGCAGTGTCTTCTCCGTGCCTGTCTTCTAGGAACAATACCTGTAGGTGCTTCACAGTGGGGCTGTACAGATGTGTGGGCTCTATGTTGCATTGCCTGTCAGGAGAGCTGTGATGATTGTGTTGGAAAGTATCCTGTTACCCTCCCTCCTGTCTTGTCTCAGTTGCTCCATTAAACCCCTTCTCTCTTCCCTGGGTGGTGGTTGTGCTCTATTTGAGTTGTTGACACCTGGGAGGGAGGCAGGGAAGCCCACATCTTTTGCAACACGTTGTTCTGCTTGGAAATGTGCAGAGCAGCAGCCAGCCTTGATGATGAGGGTGTCCCCAAAGGGTGCCACAGCACGAGGGCTCACAGTGTTCACCCTGGCCTGTTGTGAAACATGACCACAGGCAGTTCACTGCACGGAGCCTCCCTTCCACCAGATCCCAATACCACTGGTTTTGCTCTTGGTTTAGCACTTCTGCTATTGGGTGTCTAGTGGGAGGAACAGATTCAAAGAACTGCTCAACACCATCATAGACTCATTAAGAACCTTGACCTCAATAGTTGTCTGTCTTGGTGTTCCCAAGGTACTTAATGGAGCTCTTTGAGAAGTCTGACTATGTCCTCCGGAAGTATCCCCTGCCACATTTTGCTCAGTGTGGGTGGGAAGGAAGGGAGAGTTTGGGGAATAAACAGTAGGAGAGGTTGCAAAGTTCCTGCTCCTTGGTTGTGGTGAACAAACAGCATTTTCCCATGAAAAAATGCTTCCATAATCACTGCCTTGGGAGGAGAGGTTTAACTGCATGTGTGGTCCATAGCACACCATGAAAAAAACCCCAACAAACCCAAAGACTGTGTTTTGTGGTTTGGAAGTTATGGTGGTATCTTCCTCCTGAAATATGAAATATTTTGTCCTCAAATTCCATTGCTTTTCTGTGGTGGGATCCTAGAAGCATCAGGAAGGGATGACTGGGCTGGTGTGCTGTGAGGAGCATGTTCCCCTCCAAGGACCTGAAACGAGCTGATGTGTAGGGAGGTGTATTTTTGTGAGCTGGGTGTTGTAAAGGCTGCTTGTGAGTCACACCGTGCTCTTAGTCACTGCTTTCCTCTTGCCACAAGTCATGACTAAGGTGCTGATGTGCCGATTCCCCGTTCATTCAGTCCTCAGCACGGTGGCAGAGCAGTTCTTGAGCGTTCCTCGCGCACACGCTGAGGATGGATAGAACGTGGTGAAGACCATAATGACAGCCTGTGGTGGTGGGACACGAGGCGGGAGCCCATGAGACTGCTTGAGGTGAAGGAGAGCGCTTGCATCTGGCAGGTCTGTGGTTGCTTGTTGAGCGTTTGCTTTCACCTCTTTGGTGACTTCTCTCCAGTGGTAGGGCTGGAGCCTCGCTGTTCCCTTGGCTCTCAGAGAGCCCCAGCAGCCGGGCATGGCCTTACTGAGCCCTGTGGTGGAAGTGCCAGGAATTCATGTGGGTGGAGGTGGCCACGCTGAGTGCACTGAGCAAGAGGAACCTCTGCTGAGATCACAGTGCCTTTTGCTCCTGCCTGGCTGGAGGTGGGGATCTGTGATGGGCACAGCCACCACTGAGTGCTGAGTGTCAAACACTGACCAAATAAGCAGAGATTTGAGTACTTTGGGATCACTTTGGAAGCTATGTGAGTGTGTGGCTTAGGTACAGGGACATGCTGTCTGGGATGAAAGTAAAGGCCTCCTTGGCAGGGAGTTTTTGTAGTATTGGCAGGCTTTGTTTCTTGTTCCTGGATTATTTCTGTACATTTGTGTTGCCTCCAACCCAGAGACAAAGTCCCTGGGATGGAGCCATCCCTGTGCTTTGGGAGAGGAGATGTCTGCTCCAGGGTCCCTCTGGATGCCAGGGTGGCACTGCAGGGCAAGAGAGAGTCTCTGCCTTGGCATCTGTCTGATTGCTTATGGTTGGAACAGTTCTGACAGGTAAACCTTCGGAGAAGTTGCTTTTATTTTCATGGTGTCCCAGATAGGTATGAATTGGATGGGATAAAGTCATCCTGCCACTAGCACAGTCTCTGCTACCGCAAAGTTTAGAGACGAGATGTCCAGGTCTGTGTTGTGAAAGGGGTGCAGCCAGCCATGCAATCCTGTTTCACAATGACCTGGGATGTTGGGGCTGAGGCCCCCTCTGTATTTTCCTGCATTGCTGCAGGAACACATGGACTTTTCTTCATGTTGGCTGTCTGGTAGTGAGGTGACAGTTGAAAGCTTGAGGCTTTCCTGGCTCGTGCAAGTTTGGCACTTGAGAGTGGGTTTGTGACCATCACCACTGGACACTAGAGCTGCTAAGGATGATCCGTGGCTTATGTAAGGAGATGTTTGGGCTCTGCTGTCACTTTTCCCACACTGGACTACACAATCTTTTGAGATCCCTTCCAGCTTGGGCTGTTGTGTGTTTCTCATCCAGCCCATTGCAAGGTGCTGCAGCTGTAATCTCTTGCTGTGTTATCTTTGATAGAGGCTAACCCGCTGTTACCTCCTTGCCACATACACGTGAGCGAGACTCAATCTCTTCCACAGATGGAAATGGTGAGAAGGCAGATGTGCCTGCAGCAGGTCAGCAGAGGGTACCTTGGCCTCACAGCCTCTCATAATGGGGTTGTGGATGTGTGCACCTCCTTTTCTTTGCCGTGGTTGGGATGCATTAGGGGAGCAGAGGGGAAGATGACAGGCTAGCAGACTGGGGTGCATGGTTGGCTTTGGGGTTAGCAGGAGGCAGTAACGGGATGGTGCTTCACCAGGAGCATCTTGTCTTCACTACAGTAGAAGTGTTGTAGTGCTCTCTTCCTTGCACTTAACCAGGGTCCTGGTAGGCTAACTTTTTTCCTTCTTTCTTTGTAGGAGATGAATTAAAATGCAGCACACCACGTGCACAGAGGACAGGATCTACCATGCACTGGAAAGATGTTTACATGGGCTTAGCAGAGATGCTGTCTCCAGCAGATGGGCTGGTAAGTTACCTGTTAACCATGAGCTTGCTCTTCAGCCTCTGCATGATCTGCTGACCTACCTGGGCACTTGGGTAAGAGAGAGCTGCTGATGCTGCTGGAGGCTTGGAGGCCTTTTCTCCTTTCTAGCGTTCAACGTTAGAGGTAGGATCCAAGCTAGTCAGTCTTCCCGAGCTTCTTGCTGCAGTAGGAAGATGTTGAACAAATCATGTTAGGTCTTACATACATAAAGATTCATCAGAGAAGCCGTGCATCTTGCCAGTTGTCCGTGCCTGAGCTGGAGAGGATTAGGCACTCTATGCTTCTCACTATGAGGAAAGACTCCTTTGTGTAATCAGCCAGCTTTGCCTTGCTTTGACGCATGCAGTCCTCAAAACCTATGGGCATAATCTATTCTGCATTGTCAGAGGCAAGTGTGGAGATACTGTTATCAACTTTATTTAAATCTAGACCAGATAGACCATATAGACCATGGTGACCATAAAGATCTAGCTGTGTTCAGAGCAATTTGGGATGCTGGCAGTGAGGCCAGAGCAGCAGTGAGCAAAAGTAATTTTTGAATGTCATTTTTATCTGTCTTCCTCATCCTGACATTTGTAGGCTGCAGTTACACCACTCTCAAATCCTCTTGTGAATGAAGATACGAAATGAATTTGGGGGCCTCTCAAATTCAGATTTCCTTTTGTCTGTTCTTTCGACCCCTTCTGCTTTTCTGTTTACCTGTAAATCAGCAAAGGGGTGCAAGCAGTGTCCTACCTTCTGCCAAGTTCTGCAGTAATCCCTTTGGCCGTGCCTGTTTCCTCATCCACTGGAGTGATGCTGGCTCCCTGTGCTGGAGCATCACTCTGTGTCTAGTTTATGACCAGGACTCATGGGTCCTTTTGGGCTCCCCACGTTCGGAGCAAACAGGCCCTGAAATGCGTCCTATATTCCCTGTTCCTGGAAGCATGAGCTCAGGCTTAC
Source organism: Loriculus beryllinus (assembly GCA_039877255.1). NCBI lineage: Eukaryota > Metazoa > Chordata > Aves > Psittaciformes > Psittacidae > Loriculus > Loriculus beryllinus. The sequence continues at coordinate 1,996 of JBCJKH010049692.1, read as the reverse complement.
AACCATTACGGTGCATGCCCAAAGGAGTCCATCGTGCCAAGCCATTCACTGTGCACTGCATAACTTGCTTCTTCCTGTAATTATAATTAATCAATTCCTGTGTCACTCATAATCTCTGCTTTGCTCTAATCCCAGCCCCTCAGCGCTGCTGGTGAAGTTAGGGACGCCTTTAAAAATGACTTAATAACTTTTCTGGCTCATTAGCAAAGACCAGACTGTGGGGCAGGGTCGGGGGGTGGTGGGCTCTGCTGAGAGCAGCTCTGCTGCCCACTGATCCCTCAGTAATAATGATTTTCCCCCCTCTCTCTGCCTGCTGCTTTCAGTCCTCTTCATGTGGGTTTTGAGTGGTTTGGCAGAATGAACTGGCATTCCGAGGAGAATCTCAGGCATTTTACACATCAGAAAGTTCCTTTTCATCAAAACCAGTTGTGCTGTTGCCAAAAGTGTTCAGCGTGACCGGCGAGCCCTGCTCCTGCAGTGGTTGGTGGATGTGATGTTAAGGGCTTTGCTGTGCCATGGCCCCAGGTACCACAGCGGGACAGCTCCAAGAGCAGTGCTGCGTGGCCAAAGCTGCCTCCAAGTGCTTTACCCCATGGCATGTCCATGTTGGCTTTGAAAAGCTGCTGTTCCACATCCTACCCCTTGCAGTCGGAGTAGGAAGTGTTTCATTATTGCAGTAACACATGTGATTTGGGGAAAACAGAGCGTAATTCACAGAGGTACCCACACCCATAGCAGTGCATCCTATTTCTTTTCAAAATCAGAGCAGAAATGTTTTCATATTCTTCTGCCTTCCCCGTATTACAAGCAACAATTTAATTACTGCTGTGTCAGACACAGGCTGTTATTTATGGCAGGGCTCTGTTCCTCATATGGTCAGTGAATCTCTCCAGCTTGTTCTAAACTCTGCTGTAGCCTTCTCCTTTCTTGTTTTGAACTTCTTGCATCACTTCTATTTCCCAGTTTATTTGCTTTCCCCTCCTTTTTGCCATTTCTGCACACCAAAATAGCACCCACGACACTGCAGCTTTTGGGATGAGACCTTCCGAGGAGATTGTGTTTATTTTTAAGTTATTTAATGCCTTATTTTAACATCATAATTTGAGAGGAGGTTGCTCCAGAGAGGGTGAGTAATTGCTTCCGATGCGTTGTTTCCCCCACTGTGTGACTGAAGAGCTGTGGTCGGTGAAGTCAGCAAAGAGAAGTGCAAGTGCTTTGGCCATCACAGGTTTATACCCTGGATGAGCCTGTGGTCTGCTCTGGGGTCTAAACAGAGAATCTTTCCTGAACTGCAGCTTTTATTGGAGGAACCAAAGAAAAATGAATGGTTTCTGCATCATAAGAAAAAAATGTGTTAGAAAAGTGCTAGGAAAGACAACCTCCTTCTCCGGAGACCCTCTTCAGAGAGTTTCCTTTCCTCCATGTCACTGCAGAGAGATGATAGTCAAATCACAATGTACTAAAAGAAGAAAAATAGTTCATTTCTTGCTGGTGAGCAGTGAAATAGGGGGGAGCCTTTGGTGGAGGAGAGTGCTGGGCTTGGGGCTGGAGGGTCATGGTGAATGGTGAGCTGCTGGAGAGGCTGCACAGTGCCCAGGAGGCTCCAGGGATGGAAGGGAGCTGGTGTGTCACTGTGATGGGGCTGCACACAAGTCAGAAGGGATGGAGGATGCCGGTGAAGACAGGAGGATGAAGGTCACTGGTGAGCAGGAGGAGGAGTGTTCAATGATACTTCTCATGTGGCGCCCAGGGAGTTCAGTCTGCTCAGCTCTAATAAAGAGAAGCTGAAGATCTTGCTCAGTTGTAATCATCTAGATACCTTCATGGGGAAATGTTCAGCCTGGAAAAGAGAAAGCTCCAGAGAGACCTTGTAACAGTGTTCCAATAACTAAAGGGGCCACAAGAAACCTGGAGAGGGCCTTTGGACAAGGGCCTGTAGGGACAGGCCAAGGGGAATGGCTTGAACCTGCCAGAACAGGGGAGACTGAGCTGAGCT
>JBCJKH010049691.1:0-42342 GCA_039877255.1 Loriculus beryllinus | reverse complement strand
TGTTTCATGGGATGCCAGTCTGGCCCATTGCTGTGGGCTGGCAGCTCTCTGCCCCACAGTGCCCTGGACACTGTGTGCCTGTCCAAGAGGCACATCCCCATGGACCTGAGGGCAAGAGCCCTCAGCTTGTCCCTGCCATCCCGGGATGGTCAGAGAGGATGGTGGAGTCCTGCCCTTCCCATCCTGCCAGGGCTGCAGCTCAGCCCCTGTAATCCCCTTCCCATTCCGATTCACCAGCTTATTCCCTGGCTAATTCTCCAAGCTATAAATACTGCTCTGCCTCAGAGGGCCTTGAGGCCTTGTGGCCACCCCACAGGGCAGGTGCTGGTCCTCCAGGCATATGGGCAAGAGCCCTTGTCCCTCCTGGGGACAAGTGATGTCACTTGAGGGGCAGCTGCTATGGGGTAAGTGAGACATTGGGCAAGGCTAGAGCTAGCTCTAGCTGCATCCCCCCGGCTGTGCTGGCGACTGTGCTGGCGACTGTGCTGGTCAGGGCAGCCCCTTGGATGCTGCTGTGTGTGATGCAAAGGGTCCCCAGGAACCTGTAGGAATGAGGAGGTGGGGGCTCAGAGCCCAAGTGGGGAGCTTCATCCCTTGGCTGAGTATCCTCCCCTCCCCAGGCCGCAATGAGCCCCTGAAGAAGGAGTGTCCCAAATGGAAAAGCGACTACCCCATGACGGACGGGCAGCTGCGCAGCAAGCGGGACGAGTTCTGGGACACAGCACCCGCCTTCGAGGGCCGCAAGGAGATCTGGGATGCTCTGAAGGCAGCTGCCTACGCCGTGGAGGCCAACGACCACAGCCTGGCTCAGGCCATCCTCGATGGAGCCAGCATCACTCTGCCCCACGGTGAGGGATGACACCGGCGGAGTGGTGGGTGGTTGCTGAGTGCCCCATATGGGGGTCCCACGTGGGGGAGGAGAGGGGTTCCCAACATTTGTCCGTGCAGCTCATCCCAGCCAAAGGGAGCTCTGCCCCACTCCCTGGGGTGGTCCATAGTGGTGCCCACCCGCAGCATGTCTCCTGCCATCCACAGGGTCCCTGACGGAGTGCTACGATGAGCTGGGCAACCGGTACCAGCTGCCTGTCTACTGCCTGTCACCTCCTGTCAACCTGATCCTGGAGCGGAGTGAGGAGGAGGCCTCGGAGCCGGCTGAGCCCCTGCCCAACGCCCGGCGGGAGTTCGCCCTCAAGGTGCGGCTGTCCACGGGCAAGGACCTGCGGCTCAGCGCCAGCATGGGCGACACCATCGGGCAGCTGAAGAAGCAGCTGCAGGCACAAGAGGGCATTGACATGGCCTGGCAGCGCTGGTTCTTCTCGGGCAAGCTGCTCACCGACCGCACGCGGCTGCAGGAGACCAAGATCCAGAAGGATTTTGTTGTGCAAGTGATCGTCAACCAGCCCCTGCCGCCCAGGAACTGAGCTACCCCACACTGGTTGCGGGGCAAGGGCAGGGAGCCGAGGGCAGCGGGATGCCCCATGCCATGTCTCAGCCCTGCCAGAGCCGGAGCAGCCCCCGCTCCCTACTCAGGCTGCCCCCCACTCGGGTGACCCCCCCTAGGAAGGTCTCCATGGGGCTGTGCCACCATGATGGGCCCTCTTGGCTGGGGGTGTGGGCCTGCACCGTGTTTGCTGCAGGAGGTTTGAGACCAAATGTGTCCGGGGTGGTCAGCACGGCCAGGGCCCCACTGCCGGGTTGTGCTGTGCTGGTGGGGAGAGGCTGTGACCTGCTGGGCTTCAGCTCACCATGGCCAGGAGGCCCCGGGGTGCTGGGCTGTGTGGAGATGTCTCCCCTCTGTACATAGTCTGTATTTATCAATAAAGCCTTTTCATCCTTCCTCTGGACCCGGGAGCAGGGTTGGGGGGCTGTCACCTACAGCTGTGGGACGTCTCTGTGCCTCTTCTACATTTGCTTGCATGTCAGGATGGGAACAAGGAGAGCCCAGGCACCCCATCTCCCTGGTGCCACCCTCACCCCATCCTGCCAGCCCCAGCTCTTTGCCTGCCTGGGCCTCATCCCTTTGCCATCCTGGCTGGTTGCTGATGTGGGGCCATCCCCTCTCTTTCATTGTGCTTTCCCTTGGGAGGTTTCAGCCTGTGTCTATCCTGGGGCCAGTCCATGAAGGGGGATGGTCCCAGTAACACCTTTGTGGCCACCATTGCCTGTCTTGGTGAAAACAGTGCCTTTCTGCGTCTGGAGGCTGTGAAACCCATGGGACAGGGCACCCAAGGGTGGCCCTGAGAGCTGCCCAGGAGGGTGACAGTGATGTATCCCCATTTGTCATTCCTTCAGGTCTTGTGCTGGGGGCTGTGCCCAGCGCATTAACTGTTCCTGCACAGGGCAGCACCGGCCTCATCTTACAAAGGAGGAGAGCAAAGCCCAGGGGGGCTGAACAATGTCCTCACTGCCGGGAATAGCTGCCGGCTCTGCCTGCAGGCCCCACGTGAGGCTGGTCCTGCTGCCAAGCTGCCCTTGTGTGGCAAGGGAGGCTGGGCAAGCACCAGGACCCTGGCAGGGCTGCTCGGAACGTTCCACACCTGAGGTCATCCTCCAAAGCAGTGCAGCGGAGGGGCTGTGGCTCGCGGCACATGTGCTGTCTGCTGGCTGGGATGTTTGAGGGGGCCCCTTTGCCTCCCTCTGGGGTGGGCAGCAACCCCCTGCCCAGGTGCCAGGGAGCCTCAGGTGATGCTGGTGGGTGCTGCAGCATCAGGTTGTGTGGGGATGGGAGCCATGGGGAGCAATCTCGCTGCACAGATACAGGACTCATGGGGCAACCGCAGACTGTGTCACTGCTCCACTGAGTATCTCTGGACTGGCTGCTGTGGGCTGTGTGCACCCCAGCTCCCTGCACCCACCATGGGGGTCCCTAGCAGTGGGATGGGGTGCTCTGGGTCTCTTTAAGAGGGTTCAGGGCTGGGGAGGTGAGCCAGGGCCACTAGAAAGCAGGAGGGTGAGCTCATGGCAAAGCTGCCCCAGTCATGTGGAGCAGCCACAGCTGTCGGTGATCTTGGGCCGTGGGACAGAGGGGCAGGAGGCATAAAGCGTCGTGGCCAGCGGAGCTGCTGGGAACCGGGGTTGGGGGCTCTCTGTGGGGGTGAAGAGCAGAGGCTGCATCCCACACAGGGCTGTGCACTGCAGGCAGACATGGAGCTGGACGTGCAACGGGCCAAGGAGCTCATCGAGCAGAAGCTGGCAGAGGAGGAGGAAGAGGAGAAGGAGAAGGTGGGTCCATAGGGTGGGACCTGCCTGGGCTGCGGCAGAGACCCACCGTGTGCTGTGTCCATCCTTAGGGACTCAGAGGTGAGGAGGCTGGCACTGACCCTGCCATCCTGTGGGGTGCAGCAAAGTGGCCAAGGGCTCTCGGGGACATCAGGTTCCCATCCCAGGAGCTCTTGCCTGTGGGGCAGATCTGAGAACCAGGCAGGTGCCCAGCTTGCCAAGTAGCACAAGCCCAAAGACTGCTGGGCATCCTCTAGACCTCAGCAGCAAGCAGTAGCTGTGCCCAGAGCCACTTCCACTGGTGGGCTGAGGGCAGAGGTGGTGGGGCTGCCCCGTGCCCAGCCAGGACCATGCAGCACCTCCGTGCCCATGCAGCGACACAAATGCGATTGTGCACGGGAGCCACCAGCCGTGGAGCGGATGGACACACCTGAGCTGGAGGAGGAGAAACGCCACGGCGCCAGGAACCGGGGCCTCGAGGCCGTCAAGGTGAGGGGGGCAGGGTTTGGGGGGGGGGGGTGGGTGCCTGGACATAGTGAAAGCAAACTGGGCACTGTGGGTCCCTCCGCAGGGCCAGGAGCGGGTGCGCAAGAGCTCGGTGGACCTGCGGCGGGAGATCATTGATGTGGGGAGCATCCAGCGCCTCATCGAGCTCCGCAAGCAGCGCCGGCAGCGCCGGGAGGAGCGGGCGGCCACCCCGGAGCCCCCCCCTCCGCCGGAGTCCTTGGAGATCGTAGGTCGGGGGTCCCCCAGGGGACGGGAGGGCGGCTGCTGGGATCGGGGCTGGAGGGCCCATGGGCCAGCCCCCGGGTCACCCTGCCACATGGGCATCTTCCCCGTGGTTTCCCCTCCCCTGCGCCCGCACGGTGCCCCAGCCCTGAGCCTGTCCCGTTGTCAGGAAGGTCCCGTGGAGCCAGAGACCTTCCTGCGAGCCGCCGTCCAGGGCAAGATGCACATCATCGAGAAGTTCCTGGCAGACGGTGGTTCCCCCAACACGTGTGACGAGGTAGTGTTCCCTATGGCCACCGGCCACCCCACACCGTGCTCCCCTGTGGCAGGATGGGATGGGGCTTGGGGCACGGCTGGGGTGGGCTGGGGAGGATGGATCCATCACCAGCGCGGTGCCCCGTCCCCGCAGTTCCACCGCACGGCCCTGCACCGCTCCTCGCTGGAGGGACACACGGACATCCTGCAGAAGCTGCTGGACAGCGGGGCCACTGTTGACTTCAGGGACCGGGTGAGGGGGGATCCTGCCCCTGGCTCTGGGATGCTCTGAGCCTCCGGGTTTGGCACTGCCAGAGAGGCGGCAGGGGTGGGTTCCCGGTCCCGCGGTGGTGGTGGGCAGGGGTCTCGCAGGGGTCAGCCCTGGCACAGGGACCGGCTGGGTGGGGGGATGGACACAGGGTGGGGGTATCCCTCACCATGGCTCTGTGCACCCAGCTGGACTGCACCGCTGTGCACTGGGCCTGCCGGGGTGGGCACCTGGACGCGGTGAAGCTGCTGCAGGATCGTGGGGCAGACCTGAATGTGAAGGACAAGGTGAGCAGGGCTGTGCCATGGGCATGGGCATGTGCTGCGGAATGAGGTGTTAGGTTAGCAGGCGTGGGTGCTGATCCTCTCTGGTGTCCATCGCCTTCCCCTCTCAAGCTGCTCAGCACCCCCCTCCACGTGGCCACCCGGACCGGGCACCCTGACATCGTGGAGCACCTCATCCACTGTGGGGTGGACATCAATTCCCCAGACAGGGTGAGTGCTGCAGCCATGCAGCAAGCACTAAGGGGGCAACACTGATCCCTCCTCCCTTGGCTGACCCCTCCAGGGGCTGCCAGCACCAGTGGAGCACGTCTGGACACACACATCCCCCCCTCTGGGGTGCTGGCAGCTGCAGCCAGGGCTGGGGCAGGCACCATCCTCCTCCCTGTCCTCATGGGGAGGTGGGTGTGCTGGGGCTGGGACCAGTGCCGGGGCCAGGCAGGGTGTCCCTTGTGCTGGACCACGATCCCCAGCCGGGCTACATCTCTCTCAGGAAGGCGACACGGCGCTGCACGATGCCACACGGCTCAGCCGCTACAAGATCATCAAAATGCTGCTCCTGCATGGGGCTGACATGATGGCCAAGAACCAGGTGAGCAGGGAACCGGCACCGGGGCTGTTTGCTGCCCCGCCGTGTCACACCACCCTGCTCCAGCATTTCCCTGCCCGCTCTGCAGGCTGGCAAGACCCCGACGGACCTGGTGCAGCAGTGGCAGGTGGATACGCGCCAGGCGCTGGAGACCAAGGAGCAGCTGCAGGATGGGATGGAGGTTCCTGCATGACGGCACCAGGCAGGGAGCAGGGACCGGGCTGGGCTCCAAGGAACAGGATCTGGTCGAGACTTGTCCGTGTCAATAAAAGCCAGCAAAGAGCAGCGTTTGTCTCCATGGGGCTGGGGAAGCTGAGTTACTGGGGCAATGCTTATCCAGCAGCATGTAAGTGCCCTGTCTCCTAGCAGAAGGACAGTATGGGGCCAGGACACAATTGGTTCAGTGATGGGACTTCTTGCTGCAGGAAGCCCTGCTTGCTCACAGTGGTTCAAAGTCTCACTTGGGTAAGCTCAGTGAGGAGAGCTACATCCCAGGCAGCACAGGATGGGTCTACACTGTGCTGGAGGCTGGCATTGCACCAGAAAGCAGCAGTCGTATCCCTGCCAGGCAGCCACTCTATGGGGCTGGATGGCTGCCTGATCTCCTGCCCTCCCTGCTGGCACCATCTCCAGGTGGACACAGTGGCCCCTTTGCAGGCTGCGTCACTCCTGCCAAGTGCAGTGCTCATAGCTCCCAATGTAGAAACACTCCTGCTCTCCCATTTACAGGAGGCCCCACACCAACACCCTCGGCAGGGAAAACCTGCCCACAGCCCCTGGACTCCTTCAGTGTCTGGTCTCCGCCGGCCCTGCAGCCCAGCCCCATAGGTTGCAGAGGGATCGCTGCCAGGGCTGGCAAGCAGAAGGGAAAGCAGAGCTGGGGTAGCCAGGGCTCACCCGGCAGGGTGCTGAGCTCCTGTGGCCAGCCCCTGGAGTGGGTGAGAGCATCTTGAGCTCACCCTGTACCACCCCCCGTGTCATCTGCCCATGTGGGTTACGGGTCCCTCACGTGCCCTGTCAAACATTAACAGCCCCTCAGCAGGGCCGGCAGCAGCATCAGCCACCATGGCGCCCAGCACCCGCCTCGCCTCTCCCCTCCGTCCTGTGCTGGCAGCTCTGCGCTTGGCAGCCCCGGGGCAGCGCCGGGAGCTCAGCACCCCACAGAGACCTGGGCGCAAGCTGGACCTTGGTGGCATCTTCCCACCCCTTGCCACCCCCTTCTCACCCATGCGGGAGGTGGACTATGCCCGGCTGGAGGGGACCCTGCACCGCTACATCAGCATCCCCTTCCGAGGTAAGCGCTGCCCCTCTCTGGGCAGGCTCCTGTGGCAGGTGCTGTTGGTAGCATGCAGGCAGCCTGCCGGCTTCCAGGGCATGCTCAGCCTCCAGCTGGACTTTGCTCTGGGGCTGCCAGCCCCTCGGGTACCCACTTAGGGCCCTTTGCATGGCACATGCCCAGGCACACGCGTGTGTTCTTGCACACCAGTGCATGCTTGCATGCACGCTCCACACGTGCAGGCTTGCACACACCCTCCACACATAGCTGTAGGCTTACACCTGCCCTCTGCCCCATAGGTGTGCTTGCACACCCGTGCACACCCACACTGATTCTGTACCATGGGATGCGTATCTGTTGATTGCTCAGGATGGGTGGATGAGAAGGGCTGCAGGAACAGTCTGGGAGTCGCAGGCATGTGGCCCGTGGCTCTCCCCTCTACTGATCAGGTTGTGAGCCCAGAGCTCTGGGAACAGAGACAGGATAGGGCACACTGTGGGCTGCAGAGCCATGGCTGGGTGCACAGCAGTGAGGAGGGGAGGGAGGGTGACAGGAGCACCCGGCATTCCCAGCTCCCTTGAAACCTTCATGTGTCCATGGTGCTGGCAGGGTCCGAAGGAAGGGGTCTGTGTGTCACAACCAGGAACAGAGCAGCACAGTGTGGCTGTGGGCACCAGTAAATGTCTCGCTAGCGGTGCTGTGCGCAGCGGTCGCTGAGGATGGAGGCAGGGCTGGAGGCAGGCAGGCAGCGTGTTCAACAGAGCACACGCAGCATGCTCTGCCCTCCCTGTACCTGTGCCTCAGGGCTGGTGGTGCTGGGCTCCAACGGGGAGTACCCCTACCTGGCACCCCAGGAGCGGCTGGAGGTGGTGAGCTGCGTGCGCAGGGCTCTGCCCAGGGACCGCCTGCTGCTGGCCGGCTCGGGCTGCGAATGTGAGTGCTGCTTTGGGCTGTGCGGGGCTGTGTGTGCCTCCCAGGGCAGCCCTGACCCCGCTGCCTCCTCCCCAGCCACCCAGGCCACCATCCAGCTGACCCTCAGCATGGCAGAGGCAGGGGCTGATGTGGCGCTGGTCGTGACACCCTGCTACTACCGGGGAGCCATGACCAGCGCTGCCCTGGTCCAGCACTACATGGAGGTGAGCCAGGGGCTGTCAGCAGCATGAGCTGGAGCAGCAGGATTGGGAGTGCATCCTGCACATCTCCAGCCCACCCCAGCTGCTGAGCATGGCCTGGCTGCCTGCAGGTTGCCGATGCATCCCCCATCCCCGTGGTGCTCTACAGTGTCCCTGCCAACACTGGGCTGGACTTGCCCCTGGAAGCTGTGGTCACCCTGGCTCAGCACCCCAACATCCTTGGGATCAAGGACAGCGGTGGGGATGTGAGTGGGGCAGGGCTATCCCAGGGCTGGCTGCCACAAAACCTGGCCCCAAGCTGGGAATGGGGAGCTGAGGGTGCCAGCAGGAGCCCTGAGGTGAGGGGAGAGGGTGATGCTGGCCCAGGGCACAGCGTGTCTCTCCCCAGATCACTCGCATCGGGCTGATGGTCCACAAGACACGGCAGGAGGATTTCCAGGTGCTGGCAGGATCGGCCGGCTTCCTGATGGCCAGCTATGCCCTGGGTAGGTGCTGCTGCCCCTGCCTAGTGGAGGGGCACAGGGAGCTGCAATGGGGGCACTGGTGGGGACTGGCAGCCGGGCAGGGGGAGGCAGGCCATGGGCAGCTACGGCAGGTCAGTGCTGGCTGGCATGGTGTGCTGAGCTGACTGCCAACGTACCCTGGTGTCCCCAGGTGCCTCTGGGGGGGTCTGTGCCCTCGCCAACATCCTGGGGGCCCCGCTGTGCCAGCTTGACCGCCTGTGTCGTGAGGGCCGCTGGCAGGAGGCCCGTGAGCTGCAGCACCGGCTCATCGAGCCCAACATAGCGGTGAGCAGTCGGGATGCTGAGGACTGCCAGGACATGGCACAGCTGGGGAGGCAAAAAAGGATGGAGGTCCCTGCGGCTGGGGTGTGGAGCAGTGTTCCGGGAGGACCAGCACCCAGTTGGCATGCCAAGCCAGGCTGGATGTGGCGTGGTGGGAAATGCCAGCCCTGCTGTGCCAGGAACAGCGTGTCCATTGGCAGCAGGCCAATGACCTGACCCCTGTGGGAGCGTTGCCGGTTATTTATAGACAATGATGAGAAAAGCTACTCCTCCCCAGGTCCCTCACCCCACTGCAGTGTGGTCCATGCCTGCTGCAAAGAGCCTGCCCATGCCACAGGGATGCTCCCCAGCCTTGCAGACCCACATGGGGAGGGCAGGAGTGATGGCGAGCAAGGAGCAGGGTCAGCAGGAGCACACTGCCCTGTCCCACGAGCACCAGCCAGCCCCTGCACCTTCCCTCCCGCAGGTCACCCGCCGGTTCGGGATCCCAGGGCTGAAGAAAGCCATGGAGTGGTTCGGCTACTATGGGGGTCCCTGCCGTGCACCCCTGGCTCCGCTGAGCCCCGCTCAGGTTGAAGAGCTGAGGGGCACCTTCAGTGCAAACGGCTGGTTGTGAGGGGTACCCCCTGCCCCTCCCCTCGCTGGGAAGACACGGGAGCCAGGGAGCCCAGGAGCCGGGACATGGTGGGGACACTGGGACATGGCCAAGAGAAAGCCACCCATGTCATTCCTTCCTGCCAGGCAGGGTGGGGAGAGGGGGGACACCCAGCACCCCTGGCCACCCTTGCACACCCGCCAGCCCTCAGGGTCCCACCATGAGACAGGAATAAACCTGCTGCCCCATTCTGTGTGTGCTGTCCTGCCCGTGCAAGCAGCCCCCCCACCCCGGCCCCTGCCCCAGCAAAGAGGACACAGCCTGCGTGTTTGGCAACGCGGTTTACTCGGCTGAGGCCTGTGCAGGCGGCAGCACAAGGCAGGGTCACGGCAAGGCACGAGACCGATGTGGGCAGAGACTGGCAGGGAAGGCAGGGCCCCTGCAGCCCAGCACCGGGCTATGAGGCTGCCGGGACCCCCGCACCACAGCCAGACCACACCGGGGTGAGGGTGAGCATGCAGGGGGAGATGGAGGATGCACGCAGGGGGCAAGATGGGGAGCTGTGCGCTCCCTGCCCACCCTGCCCGCCCCTTCGCCATGCCCCTATCCCCACCCACCCTTCCCAGGCCCCATGCTCCAGCCCTGGCACCCTACCCCAGCCCTGCTCATGCCCCTCATCTCAGGCTCTGTCAGACGCTGCTCCTTGCTCACCACGCCTTTAGCCCTCCCCCACTGTGCAGCAGACATGGCCAGGCTGGGTGTTCCCCTATCCTCCTTCTTGGGGATACTGCTGCAGATGTCCCCAAGGCACAGGGATGAATGGGGCACAGCCCGTCACCTGGCCCCAAGAGCAGGCAGGGTCCTTTTGGGGGCACCACGTCACCCTGCCCAGGCAAGCTGGAGGATGGCCAGTCACCTAGAACGGGCACAGGCCACACGGTGCCCACACTGCCTCGAAACCAGGGTAGTGAAGCAGGCCAGGAGTTGACTCTCTGTGAGCGCATGGTCCAGCCAGCAGCTCCCAGCCAAGGCACCCTGGCAGTGGGGTCAGGGCTCAGCCCCTACAGCCCTGCTCCATCCTCTGCAGCAGCCCAGCAGCCCCAGTGCTCCACAGTCTTCCCAGGGGCAGAGGAGCCGAGCCCCAGTCACCCTGTCCCTGTGCTGCTCCAGCAGGTGCCAGGGCTATAGCCAGAGAGAGAAGGCACCATGGCTGCCCTGGGGCACTTGGGTGGAGGGGTCCCCCCCAGCCACGAAGGGTTCAGCAGGGGGCTTGGTAGAGACAGAGGGCAAGGGGGCACCCAGCAGTGCCACATCCCTGCTCTGGGGATGGCAGGGCCAGCCGATGCCCAGTCTGCAGGTCCCTCTGCAGCGGGAGGGGATGTGGGGCACCGTCATGCTGTCAGGTTATGGGCAGACTTGGAGGCACCCTGGGCCCTCTGGATGACAGCCGGGCACTTCTCCCTCCGCAGCAGCTTGTTGTTCTCAAAGAAGCCCTCATTGCGGGGCACCCCATGGGAGCCATCGGGGAAGGTCAGGAGACCTGGGGAGGGGAAAGAAGGGCTGGGAGTGAAGGGGCAGAGAGCACCCACTGAGGCCAGAGGGAAAGAATGGGGGATGCTGGACGGGGCCATACTGAGCTGGGCACTCACCGAAGCCATACACACGCCCGCCTTTGAACTCGCCCTCAAAAGTCATGTTGTCACAGCGGGTGAAGACGCCAACGCCGTTGAACTTGCCCTGCACAAACTCCCCCTCGTACCTGTGTGAGAGTTGCCCCTGAGGCAGCAGCTCCCCGTGGCAAAGGGGGGCTGCCCACGGGGGTGTACGCAGGGGTGCCACGCTCACCTGGAGCCGTCAGAGAAGGTGAGCACGCCGCAGCCATGGAACAGCCCATTCTCAAAGTGCCCCACGTAAGCGGTGCCATCAGCAAACGTCAGCTGCCCAACACCGTGCCTGCGACCTAGGGCGAGGGCAGAAATGGGCAGTGCAGGGTGGATGGAGGCAGGACCTGCCCCAGCGTGGTGCTGGGCAAGGACAGAGGGGCTGCTTGGCCCCCAGGCCAGGCAGCATCATCCCCTCCTGCCCCATCTCACCTTCCTTCCATTCGCCGCGGTACTCCTCCCCGTTGGAGTAGGTGAAGGAGCCTTTGGTGAGGGTCATGGTGACAGCCTCCGGCAGCACAGGGCAAGAGCTGGCAGGGAGAGATGTGGAGGTTGGCTGCTGGGCAGGGAGAGGAGGCCGGCTTAACCAGAGCCCCTGATCCCTTCAGCTGGCAGAGAGGCACGTTTGTGCCGTGGGGCAGACCACAGATGAGAAGGTGCCCCCAGGACACAGCTGTCCTGCCCTGCCTCTGAAACCCCAGCCGCCGGGTTCGGGTTGCTGTCTGCCCCACTGCAGCGCTCAGGGCGATGTGAACCCACGGGGGTCACAGCCCTGTGAAATGTGAGCAAGTGGCAGCAGAGGAGCGTGGCAGGAGTTGGATGCATCCAGCACAGCTCCCTGGCAGGACCCAAAGGGTCCTGCACTGCAGCAGGCTCAGGCCAGCGGCTGCTCTCAGCTCTGCTGGGACAGTCCCAGGGAGAAACAGGCATTTTGCTGCTTGTTTGATTATGCTTGGTACTGGCTCTTCAAGGGAGAGAGCAGAGAGCTTGCAGCGTTTCCAGCTCTGGCATCAAAGATGGGCAGATCATAGAAAGGTTTGGGTTGGAAGGGACCTTAAAGCTCATCCAGTTCCAACCCCGTCACAGACAAGGACACCTACCGGTAGACCAGGTTGCTCAAAGCCTCATCTAACCTGGCCTTGAACACTGCCAGGGATGGGGAATCCACAGCTTCGCTGGGCACCCTGTGCCAGCGCCTCAGCACCCTCACAGTAAAGGATTTTTCCTAATACCTAATCCAAATCTACTCTCTTGCAGTTTAAATCCAGATCTGGCTCACCCCTGGGATGGAGCAGCTACTCCTCCTACGAGGGACGGCAGAGAGAGGGCTCAGACGCTCCAGGGATATGCTTGGCTACCACAGGGTTTGCAAACCTCCCTGCTGGCAGCAAGCAGCCCCCGGAGGTCTGCGCACCCCCGGAGCTGCTGTCACACAGCACAGCTCTCTCCAGCGCACAGGGAATGCACCAGCACGGAGACAGCCCCGCAGGTGGGCTGGGAGCTGCCTCTGCAGCGGCTCCTGTGATGGGAAGGGGCTCCCCACTTCCAAAGGGGGCATCCCTGCTCACACGGGGCTGCCCATCTCCGGAGATGGGTGGTGAGCCACGCTAACCAGCTGGACACGGCACCGGGGAGCACAGCAGGGAGCTGGAAAGGGCTTTGTGTCCGGAGCAGAAATGGCCCCCAGCCAAGGCGAGCAGCGACTGAACAGTGCTCCCTGCTGATGGCACAGAGCGGGAGCTCAGCGCCAGCTCCTCAGCCTGCAGCCTGCCCAGCGCCTCCAGGGATGCCTCCAGTGGGGCCAGGAGCAGGAGATGGGGCTGCTGGGGGCTGTTAATGTCTGCGGCAGGGGAGGGCTCCCCGCAACAGCACGACCTGTGCCTGGAACGGCGACTTCATCCACGGCATGGGCAGCATCTGCCCCTGAGCAACCCAGGCTGCCCAGCTGCATGTGCCCACACTGCCAGCCAGAGCTGGTGCACCCACACCCCGCTGTGTCTGTGCACCCAGGGTGATGCACCCACACCTCGCTGTATCCATGCACCCACACCCCTCTGTGTCTGTGCGCCCAGGGTGATGCACCCACACCCCGCTGTATCCATGCACCCACACCGCGCTGTGTCTGTGCGCCCAGGGTGATGCACCCACACCTCGCTGTATCCATGCACCCACACCGCGCTGTGTCTGTGCGCCCAGGGTGATGCACCCACACCCCGCTGTATCCATGCACCCACACCCCGCTGTATCCATGCACCCACGCCCCGCTGTGTCCGTGCACCCCCGGGGGGTGCACACACGCCCCACCGGGACAGCCGAGGGGCGGTGCGGACGGGCCGGTCGCGCAGGGACCCGCGCTCACCTGGCTACGCGCTCGCCGCCCGCACCGCTGCCCACCGGGGTCCCGCCGAGGGGCGGTGGCACGGCCACCTCCCCTGCCAGCTCTCCGCCGCGCAGGACGGTGCCACGCCACCAGCGTCCATCCCCGCCCACCGTTGGCTGTCTCCACGGCAACCGCTAGCAACGCGGCTGCTCATTGGCCATCTTCGCAGCACGCCCTCGGCGGCCGCCATCTTTGTATGGGGCAAAGAGATCACCTCCTTGGGCGTGTCAGCAGAGGGGCAGCGCCCTGCCCTGCCGCCATCTTTGTGAAGGGCAGTGGAGGGCGTTGCCGCTCCGGGCGGCCATCTTTGTGTGGGGCACGGTGGCCAGCCCCCTGCGGTGGGGCAGTGGGGCCGGTAGATCCCAAGAGCCAAGCGTGGAGGGCTCCGGGCCCGCCCCGTCCGGTTCCGCTGCCGCAGCCGGCCCCGCGGCGGGCGCGGCTCGCCCGGTGACGCCCGGTGTGGGCGTGGTGGGGGGCGGAGCAGCCCCTGGGGCGCGGTGACGAGAGCGGAAGCGGGAGGCGCGGGTGCCGCGGCGAGGCCGGGCCGGGCGGGCGCGATGGACGAGACGAGCCCGCTGGTGTCTCCGGAGCGGGCTCAGGCCCCCGACTACGGGCTGCCGGGGGCGGCCGTGCGCACCCTCCCGCCCGCCGCTCCCCCCCCTCCGCCGCCGCCGCCACCTTCCCCTCCCGGCTCCCCCGGAGGCCGCGACCGCGAGCGGCAGCCGCTGCTGGAGCGCGGGGCGCGGGGCCCGGCGGCGGCGCAGGCCCAGGCGCAGGCCGCGGCGGCAGCGCAGGCTCAGGCCGCGGCGGCGGCGGCGGCACAGCGGGAGCGCAATGATTTCCCCGAGGACCCCGAGTTCGCGGAGGTGGTGCGGCGGGCAGAGCTGGCCAGCGAGCGCGGCATCTTCCCCGAGCGCATCTCGCAGGGCTCCAGTGGCAGCTACTTCGTCAAGGACCCGCAGGGGGTGAGCCGGCCCTGAGGCCAGCGGGCTGGGAGAGGGGTGCGCCCAGGGGAGAGGTGGGTGCCGGCCCCGGCGTGGCCGGGCTCCTGGGAGCGGCTGGAGCTGCCCAGGGGAGAAGCGTGGTGGGACCAGCAGCAGGAGTGGGGGGCTCGAGTGCTGCTTCAGCCTCTTCTGTGGCTCTCATACCCACCGAGGGTCACCCGCTGCCCCGGGCCCGCGCATCAGCATCTCATGATCATGGTGGCTCCAGCCCTAGGGCTGCGTGGTTGATAGAATCAAGGCAAAGTCCTCAGATTAGTCCCTTGTAGGTCTTGGCAGCTACGTGGCAACCGTCTCCATGCCACCCACTGGATGTGCGTGCAGCACGGGGTGGCTTGTCTTGTGACCTGCAGCACCCAACCCCATTACTTGAGCTGTTGCTGCTTCCCGTGACTCCCTGGCTGCATGTGTGCTGAGATGCTTCCTGGGGAGCAGGACTGGGCTCCTCTGTCTCTGGTGTGTCCCAGTTTTCCTGCCCCGGGTGGAGCCTGGCCCCTGGGAGCAGTGGCAGGCAGCCCCAGCTGAGCTGGAGCAGTGGATGCTTCCTCTCACCACCCTCCTACTCCTTCCCATTGCCCAATATGAGATGTGACATCTCTGGGGTGGCAGCTGGATGATTAGTGCAGAGGCCGCCTGGCTGTGGGAGATGTGAACTTGGTGAGGGCTGGTGGAGAGGGGGTGTGAGGAGCCGAAGCCTCTGTCCTCCTGGCCATGTCACCTGGGCTGCCCTGCTGTCAGTGAATGTGGTGTGTAGCTGGGTTCTGTGGCTGCTGCCCAGAGTCACCAACACTTTCCTGCTGCTGGCATGAGAGAGTGCAGTGCCCTGATGTTATGGGCAGGGGTGAGGCCATTGGTGGGGTGAGAACTTCCCTCTTGTGTCTGCTTTCCTGTCAGCTTCTGAGCTTTACCAGCTGGGATGTACTTCCCCAGCCCTGGTGGATGTGGTTGCCTCTGGGCTGGTCTGGCTCCCTCTGCCTTGCTGCTGGTGCCAGGGCAGACCTGTTTTCCCTGTCAGTGCTGCTCTTGGCACAGGTCTGTCTGGAAGGGGATGCTGTGCTGCCAGGCCTCTGGCCTCCACCTTTATACTGCCCGTAGCTGGTTGGACCTTGCTCTACTGGACTCGGCTCTATGGAACACAGGGCTCCCTGCTGCCAGAGCTCCCAACAAGCTTTTTGAGGCTCATATCCAAGGACATGTTGGCAGCTGTGTGCCTTGACGTGTGGCTGATGAGGGGATTGCTTGCCTGTCTGCTCAGGGAAAGTGGCTTCTCCATGTGATCATGGGATGTCTGAAGTGGTCCTGTTCCTTCCTAATGGACAGAACATTGTTCCTGCCTGCTGTGGCTTGGCTTCTGGTGATGGTAGACTGGGATTGCACTGGGGTCTCCTGCTGAGGTGTTCTGCTCTCTGTTCCTCCAGTCAGTTTGGGATCAGCTCTGTTCAGTGGATTTTGGAGCCAGAGCAGGGATCAATATCCCCCTCCTTCTCCTGCATGGACATAATGAGCATGAGTGAGCAGTAGGTCTCTCCAGCCATCCAAAGGTCACTGGGATGTTTGCCATGGAACAGTATTATCACTGGTATCTTTTGGGACAAAGGAGGGTTTTTCCAGGTACATGAGCCAGGTATGAAGGTCTTTAGGCAGCACCCTGCTCTCATTGGATGGGGCACTGCCTGAGGAAGAGTCCCTTGTTGGCGCTGTGGGGCACTGCCTGGTCCCAAGAGCTGGTCATTGCCCTGGTGAAGGAGGCACAATCCCAGTGTCCCCACTGTGGGCTGGCTCGGGGGGGAATGTCCTGACTCTGCCAACTGCTTTGAGTCAGCTCTGCTCTCTCCTCCTCACAGAAAATCATTGGTGTCTTCAAGCCCAAGAACGAGGAGCCCTATGGGCAGCTGAACCCCAAGTGGACCAAGTGGCTGCAGAAGTTGTGCTGCCCGTGCTGCTTTGGGAGAGATTGCCTCGTCCTCAACCAGGGTTACCTGTCGGAGGCGGGTGCCAGCCTGGTGGACCAGAAACTGGAACTCAACATTGTTCCCCGCACCAAGGTGAGGGGATATGAAACCCTTGTCTCGAGGAGGCTTTTGTGTGCTTCTGCACGGCTCTGCTTGCACCTTGGCTTGTGGCACTGCTGGTCTCGCAGGTGTGGTGGGAGCTCTGGACTGGGACTGCCAAGCCGTGAGATCCTTGTTCTGGGCAGAGCAGTGGGAAATGCTGTGTCTTGGCTTTATCAGCCAGACCAGTGACAATTGCCCTTGCTGACATCTGCACTCCTGTCCCCTGAGGTGGTGTACCTGGCCAGCGAGACCTTTAACTACAGTGCCATCGACAGGGTGAAATCCAGGGGGAAGAGGCTGGCTCTGGAGAAGGTGCCGAAAGTCGGCCAGCGCTTCAACCGCATTGGACTGCCACCCAAGGTATGGTGCTGGCCTCCGTGCCCATCTGTCACCGCTTCTCCATCCCCTGTGGCCTCCTGTAACACAGCCTCTCCTTTCTTCAGGTGGGCTCCTTTCAGCTCTTTGTGGAAGGCTACAAGGATGCTGACTACTGGCTGCGGCGGTTCGAAGCCGAGCCGCTGCCGGAGAACACCAACCGGCAGCTGCTGCTGCAGTTCGAGCGGCTTGTGGTGCTGGACTATATCATCAGGAACACTGGTAGGGATGCTGCCTGGCCTGGGACACTGCTCCTTCATGTCCTGCCAGCTGGAGAAAGGGGATGGGAGCAGGGGCTTGGCACCTCTTCCCAGCTCCCAGACTTCCTCTTGACATCACTTGGCTGTTGCCACCAGGAAGCAGCCTCTGGGTAGAATGTGGCTGCTGTGACTGCCTGCTGGGGAAATGCTCTGGCTGCTGGCCTGTGTTCTGGGAGGTCTGGAACCACCATGGTACTGGGTGGAAGTTTGCCAGCTGTGAGGGTACAGGGACATCTGGAAATCCAGCACCTGACTGTGTTCCTGCATCCTATCTCATGCTGGGCTTACAAGTTCCTGCAGACTGGAAGGGGTGGGGGGAGCACCCTGGGGCTTGCAGGCTGACCTCTCTTTTGTGAGCTGGGGATACGTGGACCTCTCTGGTCTCCAGGACTGGTTGTGTGTGGGTTGGTGTGGCTTCCCAGGCCTTCAGCAAGCTCCAGGACTCTGGGGTACAGTTTGGGCCTAAAACTGTTTTGTCTCACTTCTGGGTTAGAAGAGGAGTAACCTTCTGCCTGGCATGGTGCAGGCAGGCCCTGACACTGACACAGCTGGTTCTATCTCCCTGCAGATCGGGGCAATGACAACTGGCTCATCAAATACGACTGTCCCCTGGACAGCGCGGGCGTGCGGGTGAGCGGCTCTTACCGGGCAGGAGGGATGGGAATTCCCAGCTGGCTTGGGTTTCTGAGTGGGGGAGCAACTGTTCGTGCTGTGGGGTCATCCTTGTGACCTGCTCCTGTTTCTTTCAGGACAGTGACTGGGTGGTGGTGAAGGAGCCCATCATCAAGCTGGCTGCTATAGACAACGGTTTGGCCTTTCCCTTGAAACACCCAGACTCCTGGAGAGCATGTGAGTTACTCGCGCTGTGCCAGGGCACCCTGGTGAGCCATAGAATTCCATGCTCAGGCATCTTCTTTAAGGGCTGGAGAGGGGTAGGGCTGCAAACCTTCTGGGTTCACGGGTGACTCTGCCTCAGCAGGGGCTGTAGAAAGTGGGTACTGGACCCAGTGTCCTAGATGCAGGTGTTCTGTCACCCAGGGGCATATGGTACCATCCTTTGCTTTCTCCAGCTCTAACGTCTCCTGCTTACTCCCACAGATCCATTCTACTGGGCATGGCTGCCCCAGGCCAAAATCCCTTTTTCACAGGAGATCAAGGACCTGATTCTTCCCAAGATCTCAGACCCTAACTTTGTCAAGGACCTGGAGGAAGATCTGTATGAGCTCTTCAAGGTGAGCTTAGGGAGCGGGTGAGGATGGCTTGGGAGGAGGAAAAGCTGGGATGATGTTGGGAAGCTCCCTGTCAAGGCTGCAGAGAACAGAAATGTGGCCAGGCTCCTGACTGTTCATGAGCTGAGGTATAGCTGAGTTATCCCTCTGCCAGGAGCTGAGGATTCAGTGTGGGGAGAAGCCAAAAACCCATGGGACAAGAGGAAAGGCTTGCTTGGGGAATAGCCATCTCCTGCATGGCTTGAGGCAGCAGGTGGATCTCACTGCGTTCTCTGCTCTCTCTCTTGCAGAAAGACCCTGGCTTTGACAGGGGACAGTTTCACAAGCAGATTGCAGTCATGAGGGGCCAGGTAAGCTGTGTGTAGGGAACGTGGATGGGTGAGGCACGGAGCCTCGTCCTGCCAGTGTGACAGGTAGGGAGATGGGGTGGATGCTCTCTGTTGTTGCATCAAGGCAGCTCGGGCATTGCTCTGTTGTGCTGTACAGATCCTGAACCTGACTCAGGCACTGAAGGACGGGAAGAGCCCCCTGCACCTGGTTCAGATGCCGCCTGTGATTGTGGAAACGGCGCGTTCCCACCAGCGCACCGCCAGCGAGTCCTACACGCAGAGCTTCCAAAGCCGGAAGCCTTTCTTCTCCTGGTGGTAGCTATGGGAGCCACAGGCAGGGCTTGGCTGCCTCGGACTGGCACTGCGAGAGGAGCTGGGCCACTGCTGGCTCCCGTGGCTGGGACTCGACCTTCTGGGTCGAGTGCGGCTGGAGGAACCTGCAGCTGAACTGGAGGAGCCAGGCAGGTCGGGCACGGTCCCTCCTCAGCTCCATTGGAGCTCAGTGCCCTGCCTGGGGCAGAGCCCAGGGGGAAGAGTGGGAATCCTCTGGGAGCTGTGGTGTGGCTGGGACCCTGCCCCTCCCTCGGCCTGCATGCTGTTCTGAGCACCCCTGCTTGGAGCTGGGATGAGCAGGCTGCCCGGACCAGTATCCATCCGGGCCTTCACACCAGCCACTGGCCCCTTTTCTTTCACACCATGCTGGCTGCTGGGCTGGGAAGGCCTGTAGCAGGTTGTCCACCCCTCCCTTGGCCCGAGGGTGTGCTTGTACTCCACTGTCCCTCCTCTGCCCCAACCCTGTGCACGCTGCTTTCCTCAGGGGGAGTTCCTGCTGCCCACTGGTGCAGTGGGGACCACAATGAACGGCTGTTCTCTGGCTGGGGGCTAGAGGAGGGAAGGGATGAGGGATAACTCACAGGGCTGGCTTGGGTGCAGTTAGAAACTGTGGGAAAAGAGGTGAGGTGTTGGCTTGTCCTTTTGAGGAACACGTGGCCCTGGGAGGGGCTGTAGCTTGGAGCCACCCTCTACAGCTGGAGAGGGCTGAGGGTGGGTGCAAGCACTTTCTCCCCTCTGCTGTCCCAGTCCATCCCTCCTGCCAGGTCTCCATAGCTGCTCTTGCTTGGCTTTTGCCCCTGCTCTCAGCAAGCTCCCTGGCTGCTGTGCAGCCAGCATGGTGCCAGCCTTGTCTGTGCCTAGGGCCCCCTCAAGGGGTAGGAGACTTCCGGAGAAAGGCCAGCGTGGCTTTTCTGCTGCATGGGAGGGAGGTGTGATGGGAGCATGGCGGGGGGGACAAGTGTGGGCTCCTGGTTGTCCTGGTGCTGACAATCCCACAGGTCTGCTGTGGGGGTGAGGCCCTAAGCCCCTCACTCCCCAGAAGTTGCTGAGCTCGTGTTGTATGAACAGTACCAGAGCTGCTGCCTGTATCCACTTGCCTTGAGCTGCAGTTTCTGCTGCCAGGGAAGCTGGGGTTGGGGCTCAGTGTCCTGTTAGCTCATCTTTGGGAGCTGGGGGGGGAATGAAGGCAGGTTGGGGATCTGCTGTTTGAGCCTGGGAGGGGGCTCAGCACTAGTGGTGCAAGCACAGGGCAGGCAGCAGCAAGACCCCAGCTTCCTGGCTAGGCCCAGCTGCATCTCTGACTGACCCAAAATGTATTGTTCTAATGCACTGTAGAAATGTATGTAATGTATTTAAACCATGCAACCGTCTGAATAACAGAGCTGCCGTTCAGCTGGATGCTTGTGTGTCTCTGCAGCACCCTAGAGCAGGCCGGGGCTGGTGCCCTTGCACCAGGACTGGTACAACAGCCTGGCCCAAGGCCCTGCCGCCCTGGGGGAAGGCGAGGGGACTGCAGGAGCCAGCCCAGCCTTACGCAGCCGCCGCCGTCTACCTTTTATTAACCATTGCAGCCTGTCCATACACTTAGTGTCCTCACAGGTCCCGGCACCCGCTGTCCAGCAGCCTTGCACCTTCTCAGTACGCCAGCCCGGTGCTGCTACACGGACCCTCCGGCTCCTCCGCGATCCTGCGGGGAAGGGGCATCTGTTAACGGCGCGGCCCCGCTGTGCTTTCCCCTGTGCCCCACCGCTCCGGTGCGCACCTACCGCAGGTGGCCGAAGTGCCGCAGGGCCCGCGCCATCCCGCCGCCGGGCAGTGCCGGTTGCCGTCGCCGGAGCCGCCGCAGAGCCCGCGCCATGCGCCGCTGGCCCCCGTACCGCCATACGAGCCGGGCGCGCTCCTCGGGCCGCTCGGCCCCGCCGCTCTGGAACAGGCTCCGCAGCTCCGGCAGCCCCACGCCCTGGAAGATGTTGGCCGAGGCCCGCTTGCGGCCGCGGGCTGCGGGCGCTGGCCGCCCAGGAGGGTCGCTCACCACCGAGGCCGGAGTGCCCATGGCCTCGGCCGCTGCGGGCGCCGCAGGGACGGCGTCAGGCTCCGCTCCCGGCCGGCGTCCCCCGGGGTCTGACGCGGCTGCCCGGTGAGGAAGGACGCGGCGGAAGGGAGCGGGCGGGCGCGGCGCCGGGCAGGAGGCCAGCCGCGCGGGAGGGGCCGCTCCGAGACGCGGGAGGCGCCCAGCTCGGGCCGGCTCACGCAGGTCCGGTCCCGCCCTGCCGGTGCCCGGGGCGCTGGGCCCCGACGTGCCCCCGTTCCCTGGCTCGCACAGACCTGGCGGTGAGGGCCGGACGCGGCTCCGCGGCGCTGCCGCTGCGATACCGGGGCCGCTCCGCTCCGCGCCGTTCTACCGGGGTCCCGCCGCTGCCCCGCGCCGCTCGTTCACCCGCGGTGCCGCCAATCCGCTCCCGCCTCTCGCTGACAGGGCCAATCGGAGCCGAGGGGCGTGGCAGCACCGCCCCTCCTTCGAGCGAGGCCACGTGGCGCGAGTGACGTCAATAGGCGGGTGAGCTGCGGGCGCGGCCCCGCCCCGGGTGGAGCCCCTGTGTACGTCACACCGAGAGGGAATCCCGGGTGACGTAGAGGGGAGCCCAGGCGCGCGCCCCTGATCCGGCCTTAGCGCAGGGTCCCTGTGCCGCTGCCCCACGGCCCCGCTGCCGCTTCCCGCGCCTCCTCGGCAGCTGGACGGGACGGGACGGGACGGGACGGGACGGGACGGGACGGGACGGGAGGTGCGCTGCAGCTCCCGCCCGACGGTAGCGGCAGAGGAATCCGCTGCCGAGCGCGGGTGTCCGGTGGGCCGGCGGGAGGCGGGGCGGAGAGGAGCGGAGGGGAGAGGAAAGAGGCCCCGCGCGGGGAGGACCGCTAGGCGCCAGATGTTTGGCAGCGGCAGCGGAGGAAGTCGCTGCCGGAGCTCTGAGACCAGCCCGAGCAGCGCCGGAGCAGGCAGGGCCGCGCCATGGCCCGCCCGGCTCCCCCGGCAGTACCGCCGCCTCCGGGGCCGCTGGCCCGCGGCTCGCTCAGCTTCCACCGCGCCTACCTGCGGAGCCCGCTGGGCCTGCTGCGCCTCGGGCAGCTGGCGCTGGGCGCTGCCTTCTGGGTGACGGTGGCGGCTCACAAGTACGAGGGGGCGGCCCACTTCGCACTCTTCGCTGCCGTCCTGGTCTGGCTCCTCACCCTGGCCCTCTTCGGGCTGAGCCTGCTGGGGCGCTGGACCGTGGTGCCCTGGCTGGGCTCCCGCTGGCTCCTCACCAACCTGGTGCACGACCTGGCGCTGGGAGTGGGGCTGTACGCGGCCGCCACCGGCATCATGGGCTACAAGGCTGGGCGGAAAAGCTACTGCAACCTGCCGGGCTACAGCCAGCACTGCCTCTACGGTGCCTACCTGAGTGCCTCTGTCTGCGGGGGCATCGCCGCCTGCCTGTACCTCTTCTCTGGGCTCTACTGCCTGTCACGACGCTGCCGGGATGAGCGCGACATCATCTGAGACCCCACAGCACTCTCCTTCTCCTCGCCTGCGGACGAAGCGCAGCACCCCTCTGGGACAAAGTGACCCTGATGCCTCATCCCCTCCCGGCTGACTGCACCGTGCTTCCTCCGGAGACTCCTGCACAGACGGATGGACAGACAGAGGCCTTCCCCAAGCATGGCTTCTCCTGCATCCCACCAAGACAACGTGGAGCTCCAGCCACTGCACAGGCCCCTCTCCCAGCCTTGGACAGATGTTGGCTATTGCAAGTGAAAGGACCCAAGTGGAGAGTCCCTCAGAAGGACACCAGTTTCTGGGAGCCCTCCAGGGCCCCTGCCCAACTCCCCTGCTCCCAGCCTTACAGATGCTGCATGCTCAGGTGGGTGCTGACCTATCCCTGGGGCAGAGAGGACTGGCCTGGGGGTGCTGAGCAGGGGGCACTGGTGTGTAGTGGGGTTGGGTAGGTAGAACTGCCTCCCATACGGCCTTCCAGCAGCCCCTTCTCACCATTCCCAACTGCACGGCGCCTTCGCAATTCTCTAATGGAGGCTCTGATCTCGCCTTTCCCAGTCTGGGCCCCTCCTCCTGCCTGGCCTGAACACGTCTCCCGTCTTGCTGGAGCCCCGCGGGGTTCAGCCCCTCCTGCTCTGCACTCTGGGGGTGTGGAGACACCCAGGTCCTGCACAGCCTGACCCACTGTCACCCCGGACCCTCGACACGCTGTCCTGCTTGGGGCTGAGCCCACACAGGACAGCACGGCCTCCATCACTGTGGGGTGAGGGGAAGGGTGAGCAAGGCCGTTGCGTGGTCCAGCCCTGGGGTTCAGACTGCCCCAGAATGGGGACAGATACCCCTGGGGTTGAAGGGAGCAGGGCACAGGGTCGTTCTCTCCCCCCGCCCTCCTGCAGCGAGGTTCATGGCTCTGAGCCACCAGGGCCCGGCTGCTCCAACCAGGACAGGCACAGCCTCACCAGCGGCACTCAGGACTGGCCTGCAACCCTGCCTGGCTCCATGGCACTTGGTTTATCATCCCAGAAAACTCCTGTTGGGACAATCTGGCTCCATCTTGGGCCGTGAACTGCCTGGAGATCATGGCGAGGCAGAGGAGCAGGGTGAGCACAGCAGCACTGGACTGCTGCTGGCACTGTGGCTGCGGGTGAGCTGGGGCTGGGCACTGTGGTGACACAACCTGTCCTGGGCACAGAAGAGGATGCCAGCAGCGGGCCAGCCCAGCCCTGGATCAGCCTCCTCAGCCCACCGGGTGCCAAGCCCTGAGGAGGCCCTGTGGGGCTGGCTGGAGTGATGGGCAGACAAAAACTGGGAACTTTTGAAGGAGCAGCACCCTGGGGCTGCTCTGCCACAAGCCCTCCTCACCCTGCCTGGGGGCAGGTCCTCTCTGTTGCACCTGGTGTGAGGGATGGTCTGCCCCATCCTCATCATAGGCTGAGCTCAGCGGGATGGGTGTTCCTTACAGTCCATTCCCTGGCCTCAGACTCTGTGTGTTGTCTGGGGTTCCCCGGTGCCTTTTCTGGAACAGAGAGCAGCAGTCGTGATCCTCCTGGGGCTTGGGAGGGTCTGAGGTTGGTGCTGAGTCACCGTTTCCATCATGAGGTGCTGTCCCAACTGATCCCCCCTCATGCTGTGGGCTCTGCCAGCCCCCAGGCCATCTGCCCCCTCCCTGGGCAGGATGCTCTGTCCCCTCCCTTTGTCAGGGCTGGTCCCCGACACCTCCTGCCTCTGCCTGCTCTAGTGCAGCCCCTGGCTCAGGCTGCCCAAGGTGCCCAGCAGGGCTTCTGCCACCACAAGTGCCTTTTGCTGCCTGTCACGCCGGCTCTGTCCCCCCTCCAGCCCCCTCTGCAGTGCCTATGGATTCACCTTCCAAATAAAGCATCATGGCGCTCATCAGGTGTCTGGGCCTTTGTGCTGGGGTTGGGATCTGTTTGGGACAGGGTCTGAGCTGAGATTACTCCTGGTCCTATAGCCCTGCACCGTGGGGCCTCCTGTCTGGAGCCCCTGGTCTAAGCCCAGACATTAACAGCATCACACAGCCGCACGCTCACTTCCCCCTTTTCTCCCCCTCCAGGCAGGATGGGGAGGAGCATCAAAAGAATGTAAACCCCATGGGTTGAGATAAGAACAGTCTCGTAACAAAAGCATAATGCAAAACTATTACTACTAATGATAAGGGAAATAACGATAAAGGAAATAATAATAATGATAAGGGAAATGATAAAGGGAGAAAATATGAAACTAAAAAGGGAAAGGAAAAACCACAATAAACACAAGTGATGCCCAGTACCGTTGCTCACCAGTACTCAACCCGACTCGAGCAGCGATCTTGGCTTTCAGGGTAACTGCCCCCTGTTTATATACTGGGCACGATGTGCTGAGGTACGGAATACCCCTTTGGCCAGTTTGGGTCAACTGTCCTGTCTCTGCTTCCTCCTGGCTTCCCGTGCCCCTCCTCCCTGGCAGAGCATGAGACTGAAATGGTCCTTGACTGGGGTAAGCATTACTGAGCAACAACTAAAACATTGGTGTTACCAGCGTTGTTCTCTGACTAAAACCAAACCACAGCACTGCACCAGCTACTGAGGAGGAGTGAAAGAACTGTTACAGCTGAACCCAGGACATGTGGTCAACACTTCCTGGTGTGCTCTGGGCTCATGGGCAGGATCCCTGGTGCTGAGCCACCCCTCCTGGTAGAGAGGCTTAAACTTCTCCCTTGGGGACAGGGGCTGTTCCCTGCCCCCTCCAGAGACAGGGCACAGCTTGGTCCTCACATGAGCGCTGAGTGCAGGCACTGAGTGTGGCTGCAGGGACACAGTGGGGACAGGATGGAGCTGCGTTCCTATGGGCTTTGTCACTCCACACTGAAAGGGCTCTCTGTTCCAGGGCTGGGGCACTGCTGGGCAGTTGTGCCCATGCTGCTGGAGCCCTGGAGAGTTGGGGGTGGGCTGGGGGCAGCTCCTGGGGCAGTCTCCAGCCCCGGGCTGCACTTTTGGGATGGGGATGAGCCTTGGACCTCTACATGCAGATGGGGTGTTACCGGCATGGGTGACATGCTCTGTGCTGTATTCATAGCCCAAGAACTGGCACAGGGTTAACAAAGTTGCATGGAGTATTATGGGATGGCTTTCCCCCTTTTGCAGTGTATGCAGCTCAGGGTCCCCAGAGCACCCCTGGGAGCCAGCAGCCCTGCCCTCCTGCAAGCACCTGGCAGGATGCCTGCGGTGGTGGGAGCAGGACCTGCGGCTCTGCTCTGCAGAACAGTGCCAGGGTAGACAGGGCTGGGCCGCTCTGCGGTCATGGAAGGGCGGTGGATGAGCTGCCAGCCACACTTACGGACCTGGAGGTAACCTCCTGCTCCTTCCCGAGTGCACTGTGAGGACAACCCGTGGCCTCTCCCCGTAGAGAGGCTCCCAGCAAAATGGAGCCCATGGGGACAAAACCACAGTGCACGGCTGACAGCAGGCGTGCTGAGACCCGGCCTGGGACTGAGCCCCAGACAGGGAGCAGTGCCCAGCCCTAGACCGGGACCGGACCGAGTCCTAAACCGGACCAGCCGCGACCGGCACCAGGCTGGGACCTCGATCAGCCGCAGGTCAGGGACGAGCCCCATGCACGGACCGGCCCCACGCTCAACCCGGAGCTCCCACACCACGGCCGCGGGCGGGCCCGAGCCGCTTCCGGCACCGGGACCGAGACCTCGACCGCGACCGGGACCGGGATCGGGACCGCGACCGGGACCTCTTCCGGCACCGCAACAGCTTCCGGCACCGAGACCGCTTCCCCCGCTTCTCTCGCGCAGGGGCGGGGTTTGTGCCCGCGCCTTCAAGCTCGGCTCTTCTGGTTGGCTGCGTGCTAGCGCCGCGGCTGACGTCATGGCGCGCCAGGCTTCTTCGCGGAAGCGGCGGGCAGCGTAGGGCGATCCCGGCCCGGCCCGGCCCGGCATGCAGGCGGTGGAGCGGGACGGGGCCGCGGGCAGCCCCGACGGGGCGGCGGGGGCCGGGGATGCCCCGCCGGAGCTGCCGTCACCGCCGGCCAAGGCTGCAGCCGCTGCTTTCGACCTGCTGGAGCTGGTGCGGAGCTACCGGCGGTTGGAGCTCTACCTGGAGCCGCTGCGGGACGCCGCCGAGGGCGTGCGCTCCCTCCTCCGGTAGGTGCGGGTTGAGCCGACGCCGAGACCGTCGCCCTGGTCTCGTATCCCTCACTCTCCGTCTTCCCCGCAGGTGGCAGCGCCCCGTGTGCTCCCTCCTCGTCTGCTTCGGCCTCAACTTCCTCCTGCTGACCCTCGGCAAAGGTGCGTGTGCGGGGAGCAGAGCCGGTTCCCTGCCCGGAGCCCCGGGGCTGACGCTGTCCCTCCTCTTCCAGCCGCCTGGTACTCGGTGCTCCTGCTGCTGGTGGTGGTGCCTGCGCTGCTGGGCTACCTGCAGGAGACGTGCCGGGTGCAGCCCTCGGAGCCCGAGCTGGTGCGCAGGAGGTACCACAGCGTGCGGCGGGAGGACCTGCGCAAGGTGCAGCTCTCAAAGCAGGAGGCCATCGCCCAGGTCAAGAGCTTGTGAGTGTCTGGGTTCACACCAGCCTGGGCACTGTGAGGTGAGGAGGAGCCAGGGCGCGTGTTTGTGGGGCCTTGTTGTGACTGAGGTCTTGTTCGCAGCCTGATCCAGCTGGAGGGGTTCCTGAGTGGGATGTGCTGCAGCTGCGAGGCAGTGTATCGTGTACTGTACTGGGAGAACCCCGCTGTCTCTTCCCAGTGAGTACTATGGGTCAGGCATCCTGTGGTGGGGTCAGCGGGGAGAGATGCCCAGCCAGGCTTGTGGGGCTGCATTTGATTTGTTGGGTACTTGGAGAGAGCAGGTAGGGATCCAGATGAAGGAAGGGGGGCTTGTGCTGTGATTTGCCTTGTCTTGACTGCAGTGTTCTGTTGCTCCTTCTCAGATTTTATGGGGCACTGCTGGGCACTGTCTGTGTCCTTTACCTGATGCCCCTCTGCTGGGTGCTGGCCATCCTCAACAGCACCCTTTTCCTGGGCAACACCCAGTTCTACCAAGGTAAGAGACTTCCCTGGAAGTGGCCTGTGTGGGATGGGTCAGGGAAAGGCCAGAGAGTGAGAGCCTCTCCTGGTGCGTGCCCTGGCCTGGGTGCTGTTTTCTACTCTCCTCTATGCTGTGGCAAACTGGGGCTGATGACACGGCTTGTACGTGAGCATTGGCATCCCTCTTGATCCTGACCCTGCTCTGCAGGACACGAAATACTCTTGGTGCCTGTGGCAGTGTATGACACTGTCCTGGAAATGTGCTGTCAGAGAGGAGGCAAGCTGAAGGTGCTCCCTGTTATGTAGCACATGCTGGAGTGAGATCTCTGACTAAGGCCCCTGCTGTTCCTTATCCTGAGCTGGGGCAGATAGGGCAGCAAGAAACCCCCGCACTGACTTTGATGTGTGAGCAGAGGAGGGCTCAGGATACCTGATAAGTGAAGGTTGTACGTGCCTCTGTCCCATATTAAGCCCTGGAGATTGGTTCTTGCAGCTGGCTTTTGTGCAGTGGGGCTGGAAGATGGGAAGTGCCACCCCACTCCAGCCGCATTCCCTTCTTACCAGTGATACTGGAGCTCAGGGCCTCAATTGAGCAGTGTGTGGGAGCCAAACCACTTGAGAGCATTCCAGAGCCTGCAGAGCCCCTGCCTGCTGCTGCCCCCCTGGACCGGACCCCCACACCCACCAGCACAGAGGTGAGTTAGGGGCAGGGCTGTCCCCTGTGGAGTGGGAGTTGAAGGTCACCCTTTGGTTTGACTGTGTCCCTATACCCTCGCACTGCTTCCAGCTGCCAGCTTTGGTGATGGAAGCCTGTGAGCTCCTCCTGAGTTGCTGGGGGGCTGTCCTGCTGCTCTGGGGGCTTGGCTCAGCTGTTTTGCTGCATGTGAGGATGCTGTCTGGGGAGGCAGGGGCTTGCTTCACCTTCTGGGACTCGTGTCTTCTCATGGGGCTGCTGAGGGGCTGGTCTTTGTCCTGGAACCCACTGCAGAAGTGTGAGCCCACCTTTGGATGGGGGTGTGGGTATGGCAGGACGAGCTCTGTGAATCTCTTTCAGGACCTTACCCCTGGCAGTGTGGAGGAGGCGGAGGAGGCAGAGCCTGATGAAGAGTTCAAAGATGCTATCGAGGTTTGAGGCTGGTGGGATTGGGCTGTGCCTGTAGGGCTGCTGAGGTGGGAAGGGATGAGAGTCCCGGTGGGCAAGCCGGGTGCTTGAAAAGGGTGGCTGTGGGGCTGGGTGCCTCTGACTCGGTCTGTACTGCCTCTCCTCTATCCCATGCTGCGGGAGAAGGAGACCCAACTGCTGGTCATGGTGAGTACTGCCGTGCCAAGGCATGCTGGAGCAGCTGGCAGCCTTTGCCTGGTTTGCTGGTGGCCTGTGGGGATGCCATATGGAGCATCCTGCCATGGGTGCCCACCTCTGGGCTGGGCCGCCCTGCAGCCCACAGACGTGCCCACAGCCACCCCTCCATGCTCAGCCAGCTCTGCTCTCTGCAGGAGGATGATGAGAGCTCTCAGTGCTCAGCAGATTTTGACCTCAGCCTCCCAGACAATGGTTTTATGAGCAAAAACGAGGTGATCCGCAGCAAGGTGTCGCGCCTCACCGAGCGCCTGCGCAAGCGCTACCCCAGCAACAACTTTGGTAAGGCTCAGGGGAGCTCAGCAGTGCAGGGGCTGTGCTGCAGTGGGAATGGACAGAGTGGGGATGTACCTGCTAAGGCTGTGTCGACACCTTCAATGACCTCCCTTCTCCATGGGAGGATATTTCCAGGCTTCCTAGGAGGAGCAAAGATGAGAAGGTGCAGCAATACTGCCTCTAAGCTAAAGCTTTACAACAGCCGTGGGTGTTCCTGTAGCTCTCGTGGTCCTAGGCAGCAGAGCCCTGTCTGATCTCTGCTTCATTCTTCCAGGGAGCTGCACTGGCTGTGGAGCCACCTTCTCAGTGCTGAAGAAGAGGGTGAGTCTGCAGCTTCCAGCCTAGCTTGCTGCCTGTTCCTGGGGCAGAGGTGTTGTGTGTGTCTGGCTCACCTTGGCTTTCTCTGGCAGCTCAGGTGGTTGGCCTCAATCACAGCTCAGCAGCAGATGACCTCAGCTAAGTGCTGGGTGTTGTTGCATGCCTAAGGGTGACAGGGATCCCTTGTGCTGTGGAGTCTTTTATCTGTTTGCTCCTTTGGAAGCTGCCTCAGGCTAAACCTGTGTGTACTGGAGTAGAAAGCACCTGCTCTGTGCTCTCGTTTAACCTGTTTCCTCTGGCTTCAGAGCTTCCCAATGAAGCAGAGCATGAGTCTGTTTGTAGGAACTAGAGGAGCAAAGCCCACCCCTTTTGTCTTATCTTAATCCCTGTGTGTGATGCTTGGCACCCAGACCCCTGGGCAGTTCTCGGGAAGGGGTATCTCTTGTCCCCTCCAGACTTGCACTGATGTCTTCCTACTGCTTCCGCTTACTCCTGGGTCTGAAATGGCTGGCACTCTAGAGCTTGCATCCCTCCAGGGCTACAGCATAGGAAGTGATGTAGTGTCCTTAAACCTCCTGGGGCCTGTGCTTTCTCAGGCTGGACATGGGCTGCCTGTGATGTTAGAGCACACTTGAATGAAGATACAGCATGTGAGGCCTGGGTGGTTTGTACAGGTGGTGTTGTCTGCTGTTGCTGTTGGGGCTCACAGGGCTTGCACCCACTCCCCTTCAGCAGGGAGTGCTGTTAGGAGTGCTCCAGCACTGAAGTTTGCCAGGGAGAGCTGATAATGGGCTTAGAATAGTGTCTCACCCCCCCATCTCTCTCCACAGCGGAGCTGCAGTAACTGTGGGAACAGCTTCTGCTCCAGGTGTTGTTCCTTCAAAGTTCCCAAGGCTGTGATGGGAGCCACAGGTGAGTGGATGGTGGAGGAAGGCAGAGGTCTGTCTGCTGCAGGGATTTGTCCAAGCCCTGGTGGGACAGGACCTGTTCAGTGCTGCTTGGCTCAGGACGGAGTGGTGAACGGTTTGCGGCTCTTGGAGCAGCTCTAAGAGTTACCTGGGAGTGGGGAATTCTGCGGTGGGGAAGGGGAGCGTCTCTGACACCTCCTTTCCTTTGCAGCCCCAGAGGCTCAGAGGGAGACGGTGTTTGTGTGTGCTCTCTGCAACCAGGTGCTCATCAAGTGACTACACCAACCCCAGCCAGTTCCTGGGCTCTGCGCTGCCTGATGCCTGGGCTGCTTAGTTCCAGTGTGGCATCACCCTGCCAGAGGCTGCCTGTGCCCACTCATCCTCCTGCCTGTACCAGCTGGGGGCAGACCAGCCCTCCTTGCCACGCAGCATGTACCACACCAGCTGTGTCTCTGCGGAGAGGGACTGTGCCCCATCCCCAGGACTGCCCCATGGCAGCTGCTCCAAGCCCTGGCACTTGCTGTGCCCTTCCACGTGCTTGTCAGGCCCTGTGGCATGGCTCAGTGATGGAGGAGCCATCCTTCCCACTTGTGGTCCTCAGTGGGGCAGCATAACTTCAGGGCTCTGTCCCTACCTTTCCCAGCACGGTGCTAGATGACTGTATTTTAGGGATCAAGACGGAGCTCTGCATCCATTTAGGATGTCATCTTTGGTCCTGGCTCTGCTCAGCTCCTGCTAGTTACTCCTGTGCTGCTTGGCCTTGCTGCCTGCAGGTTTAATCTTTTCTCCCCCCATATTTGGCTGTAGATTAGAGGAGGCAAGAAGGTAAGTTTTGGCTGGGAGCTGTGGTCAGGTCTCCAGGTGCAGCATCAGAAGAAGCACAAGTTGCTGCTCTGTGCACGTAGTGACTGCTGCTTTCTACTACAGATTAATATATAGGTGTATATAGTGACCAATAAATCTCTTGCCCTCAGCTGGCTCTTGTCTTGCACCAGTGAAAGCTGTCTCAGGCCACCCTGGCAACTGTGCCTGTGGGAGACAGTCAGGGAGAAGTGTGTGTCTGCCGCTAGCTCCCATTGCTTACTGGGGTTTCCATCTCCTCTCAGGCTGTGGCCTTGTTTGCCCCTGCTCTGTGCTGTGTGCAGCTGCCCCTCCGTGGCTGTGCCAGGGAGCAGCCCAGCTCTGGCCGGAGCTGTTGTGTTTCCTCTCTGCCTCCCACAGCTGCTCCTTCCCCTGCCCTCCCCAGGCAGTGGTCCGGGCAGCTGCCTGCACACACAAGGGTGACCTTTCCCTGCTTGAACAGCAACGCTCCCAGCTATCCCAGGAATGTGACCCTGGCTGCTGTGCAGCTGGGAATGGCCATGGCCTGGGACCCTGCCAGCCAGCTGCAGCTCCCCCCAGCTCTGGGGGGTCTGGGGTGGCCGATGCTCTTGGTCTGGCATTGGCCAGTGCCCACCAGGCTGTGACACTCACCAGTGTGGGAGCTCACATGGGGCAGCCTGAGCTGTCCCCTCAAGCATGGGCTCATAAGCTTCTTCTTCAAGCTGTGCCCTATGGATATGTGGGGAAAAGCTGGACTTGGCAGTGATGATGAGGGTGTCTGAGTTGTGCTGGGAGTGCTCCAAGGCCAGGATGTGTGGGGGGGCTGGCATGCAGAGAGCCCAGCAGTTCCTGGGGGCAGTGGAGCAGCTGTAATGGTGGGGAGGGGGCTATGGAACACCTGAGAGCTGTGGGGTTGTGTTTGTCAGTGAGGGTTTATCTGCAATGGGGTGAGTACTGCTCCGTGGGGGGTGGAGGGGGTGGTGGTGTTGAGCTGTAGAGCTCAGACAGCCGATGGTAGGAGGCAGAGAGGTTACTTGTCCTTCTAGAGAAAGCACTTGGAGTGAGGAGCACGATGATCTGTGTATGTCTGAACACTCCCTGGAAAGATGCTAATGACAGGAATACAGAGGGCTACAGATAAAGCTGAGCTGTGGGAGATGGGATTTATTTGCGCACTCTGAGTTATGCAGTAAAATGACGTAATTGAGGATGTTTATCCCTGTGGCAGCCTCGCTCTAAATGTACCTTCTAACAACATCTGGGCTTTTCCACATTGGGAAAAATGACAGCCTGTCCCTGTGTTGGGGCTGGCTGTCCTCTGTCACTTGCTCTTTGCAGGTCAGGGGCACGTCCCCCTGCCTGGAGCAGAACATGAGTGCCCTTTGATGCTGGAGGGGCTGGCCAGAGGAGCCAAGGCCATACCAGAGGGGATGCAGAAGGAGCTGGGATTACCCTGGCATGGGGCAGATGCCCAGTGGCCTTGTCAGGGTGGGCACAGGCATCCCACAGCCTCAGTTCCTCTCTGTCCCTGGAGGCTCCCCTGCAGTGGGGCCAGCTCTGGTGTGAAGCCGTGGTGGCAGGCAGCCAGGTCTGGGTAAATATCCTGTGGCCACCTTCATGCTTCCCTCACTCGCTGGATGCAGGAATGCGCTGGGTAAACAGGGCTGCAGTGGGACTGGGGTGGGGGCAGAGGCAGCCCCTGCTCTCAGGCTCGGGGAGCTGAGCCGAGGGACAGCATCCCTCTGCCATCAGAGGGGTCAGGGTGAGCGATGCCCTGGTCCCTGTGCTGCTGGTGCAGGCTGTGGCCTCAGGCAGCTCTCGGGGAGGATGCTGGAGCTGTGGGTGGGAGGTCTGGCAGCCAAGCAGGGCTGTCTGGGACCTGCAGCCAGGGCTCTCAGGTGGTACCCAGGTGGGATGTCCAGGGAGGCACACTGCCCAGGCTGCGGTCTGCCTCTGCCTGAGTTCAGTGCCAGGCTCCTCCCATGTACCTCCATGGATCTATCCCCCAGGGCGACAGAGGGATAAACCTCTTCTGTGAACACCCTCAGACCTTGCTGCGGGGCTCCATCAGCACTGATACCCCTGTCCCCTGTACCCCCTCCATCCTTCTCACCTTGCCACCCTCCCAGGCTCCCTGACGTGGCAGGATGCCTGAGTCCCCAGCAATGCCTGTAACCACTGGGAACCTCAACCGTTGGCTTGGCTGAGCTGCCCAGCCTTGGGCTATGGGCTAGCACTGGTGCCCAGGGTGACCCCCCTGCCCCAAGCTATCCCATTCAGTGGGCAGGATCAGGAACTGCCTCCCATCCTTCCTGGGGTCCTCGAGGGAGCCACAGGAGGTGGTTGTCCATGAAGCACAGGACACAAGCTTTTCTGATGTGGAATAATTTACTGTGGTGTGGATGGGCAAAGGGTGTCCGGGCTGGGTTTTGGTAAGGATGTGGGTGAGGGATGCAGCAGGAGGGGTTTGGGGGGCTTGGAAGTGGATCCCCACACCCTCAATGAGCAATGTGGGATGGGTAGGGTGGGGAAGCACAGGCTGGGGCCATGCTGCTCCAGGCTCTTGGTCTCTGGGGGAGTGGGGCAGGAGGGACCTGCCTCAGCTGGAGTGTGTCCCTGCGAAGGTGTGATAATCCAGGGCTGGGGTGTGAGATCAGTGTGAGGGCATGGGATGCTTTGGTGGGCTGGAGTTTTGAGGAATGTCGTCAGGGAGCTGGGCAGGGGCCGCAGGAATGCAGGGTAGGGGACTTAGGAGCAGCCAAGCAGGTATCTTGAGTGCAGGCAAGAGCCCCTGGGGTGTCTGGCAGGGGGCTTGCAAGTAGCCAAGGGTCTGTGGTGTAAAACAGGGCTCGCAAGTGTGCAGAGCAAGGGTCTTGGGTGCAGCCTCAGCTCCTGCCTGCGGGCAGGGTTCCTGGGAGCAGAACAGGGGGCTCAGGAGGGAGCAGGGTTCCTGGCTGTGGACAGAGGCTCCCACAAACGCAAGTGGGAATCCTGAGGGCACAGAGCAGGGTTCTGGGGCACAGCCAAGGGGCTGAGGGGAGCAGAGCAGGGGCCCTTGGGTGCAACCAGGGGTGCAGCGTGGGGCCAGTGCAGAAGTCCTAGGACAGGGCAGGGTGGGCAGAGCCCTAGTGCTGCCCAGCCCCATAGAGCAGAGGGTGGTAGAGGGGGCACGGGTAGGAGAACATGAACTTAACGGCAAATTTCATCTCCTTGTTGTGCTTCTGCCAGGGGTAGACGGCGAGCAGGAGCAGGCGGCTGCCCACCTTGCGGCCCATCACCAGGAAGCTGCCGCTGAGGCTGTCGAGCTGCGGGCAGGGGCAGGCGCCCGCGTTCCTCATGTGCAGCACCATCTTCTTGGTGTCCTTGCGCTTGAGCGGGCCCAGCTTCAGCACCTTCTTCTTCTGGGCAGCCACCAGCCGCCGCTCCCCGTTCTCCTCTGTCATCTCCTTAATGCGCATCTTTACCACTGTGTGGGGCAGCAGTGGGGCATGGTTGGGGGGGGGGGGGAGATGTGGGGCACTAGGGTGCTGCCTGCGGGGGTCCAGGCCAGGTGCCTGTGCAGGACAGGGTGCAGGCAGCCCCTGGGGTGGGACCCAGGAAAGGGTCTGTGGGTAAGTTATTGTGTGAGGAGGGGAAGGGGCTGTTGGGGGTGTTGAGCACCATCCCAAATGTCTCATTCTGCCTATCCCCCCCCTCCCCCGATGTCCTTTGTGGTGCACTCATCCCATGCACACACGGTCCAAGGGGGTCCCCCACGGGGCTGTCCCTGTACAGCAGCACCCTCCAGCCAACCCCTTCCTGGGCTGTCGGAGCTGGCAGAGGCAGCCCTTTGTCTGTGGAGGGTTGGGGGGAGGAAGGGGACCCCAGCACTCACCGAAGTCACTGGAGCACATCTGCTCCATCATGCCATCCGCCTTGTGCTCCATCTCACACTGGGTGCAGATCTTGGACACTGTGGTGAGAAACCAGTCACTGTCACAGCTCCCTGCCGCTGACACCGGTCACCTGGGCCAGCTCCACTGGGACATTCTGGGGAGCCCCAGCAGCTCCTCTGCTCCCCAGGCAGCTGTGTGGGGCTGATGCAGGGGTCACGGACCTTTCACTGGCCAGTGTCCCAGCACCCCCCCCTCCCCCCCAGGAGGGGACAGAACATAGGGACACCATCCTGATGCTGGCATTTTGGGGTACAGCAGCAGTGGGAGGGAGCTCCAGCCTGAAGGGTGTCACAGCCCTTAACCTGACCCTGGGCTGTCCTTATGTGATATTCCCTCCCCTGCCTGAAGACACAGCCACCTCTGACAGCAGTGCAGGGCTGAGACCTGCAGGTGCAGGATGCAGATGCTCATTGCTGCTGGGATGGGACTCAGTGGGAGGAGAAGGATGCAGTTTTGTGGTGGGGCCCCCAGTGGCTTCCATCTCATGCCATGTTCACCCTCAGTGCTGCTCCCGTGGCCACTCTGCTTTCCCTACACTGGTGCAGCTCTGTGAAGGCTTGTGTGCCTTCATCCCCTGTGCAGCATGTGGTAACCAGCTAAAGCAGCTAATGCTGCTGGTCTGAGTGCATGTGTGCCCTTCTGCACCCAGTGCTCCAATTCAAGAGATGCAGGGATGGGTGTGCATGTGAGTCCTCAGTTGCATGGGAACACAGTGATGGCAGGTGCCCTGCATGCATCCCCATCCCATCCCATCCCATCCCATCCCATCCCATCCCATCCCATCCCAGTGCCCTTCCTGCTTACCTGGCGGCGGGGTGGCCTTGCTGTTCCCAAACTGGACGGCAATGCAGAGCTCATGGTCGGAGGGGAACTTGCCGCAGTGCAGCATCTCGGGCCAGGGGAAGCCATAGGACTCCATGACAGGGGCACAGGAGTCACGCACCACCTCGCAGAGGGAGCGGCAGGGGTAGACGGGCCGGTCGAGGCAGACGGGGGCGAAGAGGGAGCAGAGGAAGAGCTGGGTGTCGGTGTGGCACTGCTTGGCGAGCAGGGGCACCCAGCTGCTGGCCTGCTGCTTGACCTCAGCCATGGTCTCATGCTCCAGCAGGTTGGGCAGCCGCATGCGCTTGTAGCCCACGTCGCGGCAGAGCTGCATGTCGGGCGGGATATCGAGGCACTGCGGCTCCCGCCCGTAGAAGCGCCCGTGGGGCAGGCTCTCGGGCTGCCAGCCGTAGTAGTCGTAGTGCTGCCCGCCGCCCGGGGACCCTGCCAGCCACAGCGCCAGCGCCAGCAGCGCCGAGCACGGTACCCCCGGGGGGCCGCCTGCCCGCGGCATCGCCGCCGCCTGCCGCGCGGGACCGGGATGGGACGGCACGGGACGGGAGCGCGGTCGGTGGCTGCCGGCTCCCTTAGCGCCTCCCACACCCGCCGCCCTTTCTAAGGAGCCCGGGGAGGCCTCACCGGCAGCCAATCTGCTCCGGCCGCCGGGGCCCCCCGGGGCTGCTTCCCCGGCCCCACGCCAGCCTGCCCCGACGGCCACCCCACTGCCGCCGCTTGCCCTCCCCTCCCAGCGGCCCCAGCTCTCCCTCCTCGGGCAGGAGGCGCTGCGTGCCCCTCACATCTCCTCCCCCCCACCCTCGGGACCCCCTGCACTCAACCCCTCAGCTCACCCCGACTCTGTGTGCCCCTGGGGTGATGCCCTCTGGAAGGGCTCGCCTGCCTCGTGGGGATGTGTTGTGGGTGCAAGGTGTCCCTGTTATCCACAGCCCCTCTGTCCCTGTCCCGGCTGGCACCCCAGAGGCATGCCCTGGCATGGGGCAAGGGACTCTCTTCTTTCTCTGTGCCCTGCCCATTGTCTCCTGGACCCTATGGGGTATGGGTCTAGGGATGCTTGGGATGCAGGTGCTGGAGAAGGTGGTCACCCTGGAGGCTTCATGTTGCAGCACTGGGAGCAGCTGGGTTACCCGTGTGCCAGGTGCCATGTGTGGCATCAATGCCAAAGTGATGCCATGGGCACGCGGTCCTTATTCCTTGGGGATGACTGTGGTCTGCTGGGCACAGGTGTAGCAGGGGTTACATCTCTCAGCAAAGGGCTTGCACCCAGGTTCTGCTGAACAGAGCTGGACCCTGAGTGGGGTGAGGGTCCTGCCGGGGCCACATTCCCCCATCTCCCTGGAGACGGGCTGGGCCGGGGGGTGCAAGGCTCGAGACCCCATTAGAAACTCATTTGTCTGCAGGGGTTATCTGGGGCACCCCTTCCCGCGATCGATGCCCCTGCCTGGCCAACGAGCTCTGGGCCGCCTCTTG
This sequence comes from Loriculus beryllinus, assembly GCA_039877255.1. NCBI lineage: Eukaryota > Metazoa > Chordata > Aves > Psittaciformes > Psittacidae > Loriculus > Loriculus beryllinus. The sequence goes on along the minus strand of JBCJKH010049691.1, from coordinate 5,109 downwards.
CCCCTGCCTGCTGGATAAGGCAGCTCTGTTAATGGGCGACAGAGCAAACAGCCCGGTGCAGACAGTGATAGCAGCTGCCCTTTGCCCCGGGCTGAGGGCGGGGACCGGCCCCCCAACCCTGATGGGATCCATCTGCGTTGGGGCTGTGCTGGGAACCTCACCCACACAACCTGCGCTTGCCTGCAGCCTGCCCATGTCCTCCGTGCTGGGCACAGTGCCCATTACTGCGTTGCCCAGTGATGCTTGCTGCCAGCCCGAGGGTGGGCTGAGCTCATCCCCCCCCCGGCCAAGCCCCGGAGATGGCACCATTAATGTGTAACTGCAGGGGAGCACGATAAGATAGAGCTGCCCTTTATCAGGGCTGCCCGGTAGCAGGAGGGAGGGTGCTGGAAGCATCAGGCTGTCACGGCAGGAGTGAGATTGCCTGGAGATAAATGCCGATAGAAAATAGCTAATCTGTGATGGATGGGCTTGGGCAGGGTGTAATTGCCATGGGAGCTGGGAAGGGAAGGGGCTGGTGAGGCTGAGGTGGAGGCAGAGGGAGCCTGCGTGTGTGAGATGGAGCTGGCGGTGTGCAGGATGCCAAACACACCTTGCTCTGTCCCCACAGCATTGCCAGCACTGCTGCTGTCCTGCTCTTGGCCATGGACCAGGTCCTGGCTCCCAGCCTACCCCAGCCACCTGGTGCAGCCCCCAGCACCTACAGACTGTCCCAGGAAGGTGCTGGGGTGCTGAGCACCCTGTGCTAGCTGGCACGCCATCAGAGGAAGGGATGGAGGTGAGGGGTCTGAGAGGGAGTGAGGGGTTCCCTGCCAACCCATCTGTAACAATGCTTTCACTAGAGCCACTGAGTCACCTTCTGGCAACATGCCCGTGCTGGGGGGAGCAGGACTGGCCCCAGGAGAGAAATGTTCTTGAGGTCCTTTCCAGCTCTAACTATTCTATGATTCTATGATTCTATGTTCACCCTCTGCTCCTACCCTGCCACGTGTCCTGGCATACTTGTCCCCAAGCTGAGACTGTACCTCTGCTCTGAGGGGTCCCTGCTGCACCCCCACTGCTTCCTTAACCCTTTACCACCCAGCATGTCCCAGGGGAGGTAGATCTGATGGTCATAGGGCAGCTGGAGCTGGCACTTTTTCCCTGTGTCCTGTCTGCGCAGGCTGTTCCAGTGCCCGCATCCCCATCCTGCATCCGCACAGCCGTCTGGGAGACTGACACTTGTGCCTGTCACTCTGGGGAGCGGGCTGTGTCACCGCCTGTGTCACCGCCTGTGTCACCTTTCACAGCAGCGAGGCCGGAAGCAGGACCATGGGGGCTGCCCCCTCTACAGTGGGGACCTCTGGGATGGCCAGCCAGGGTGGCATGGTAAGGACATCACCTGGGGGTGTCCCCTCGCCACTTTGGGCTCTCCCCAGGGACCTGTGCCTGGCTGTAGCCCAGAGCAGATCTATGCTGCAGATCTGTGCCCCCCGGGAACTAAGGGAGATGGAGGCTCCTGGGAAACGAGATGTTGAGCAGAGTCCTTGCTGGCTGTTTCCATCATGTCCCAGTTCCCTCTCCCACTGCAGCTTTGGGCACTGCCAACCTTGTTTCTGCGGGCAGAGGCGCATCCCAAGGGCCCAATGGGCTGGGTGGACTATGTGGGCTCCCTCCCTGCTCCCATCCTCCTGTCCTCCCCATCCTCTTGTCTCTGCCGTCTTTTCAATCCTCCCTGCTCCAACTCCATTCCATGCTCCTTGAACTTCCCAGGCTGCATCACTTCTGGGCTTAGAATGCCCCCACTGCAGAGCAGGGACCCTCGGTGGGAGGACGGGACAGCGTGCCAGGGCTGGCTATGCAGGGACACAGACCTCGGGGATGTGCCCCCAGGCTGGGGCACGACTGGGAGGGGCTCGGTGGGGCCGGGCAGTGCCGGTGGGGCGGGCAGCGGGCAGCGGGCAGGGCAGGTCGGTGGTGTCCGTGCACTCACCCTGCACCCACACAGGCTCCCGCTGGCGCGGCAGCCCCAGGAATGCGGCTGGCAGCGCTCCCGGCCCAGCTGCGGGGAATGGCAGCCCCGGCGCAGTCCCGGCCCCCCCGGCACCTCCTGCACACAGACCCCCTATTCGCTGTCGGCACCCCCCGGCCTGGCTCCCAGCGGGGCAGGAAAGGGGCTCGTTCCGAGTGGGGACGCCTCTCATCCCTCTGCCCCACCAGGGCGGTGGGAAAAGCCACCCGTGTCTGCTCCCAGCACGGCCCCGTCCGGGGTGGTGCAACCCCTGCAGAGCCCCAGCTCCCAGCCGGCACCTTTGCCAAAGCTGGACCTTGGCACTGTGCTCCGAAACCGCATCCCCCTCTGCTTGTGGGATGCTGGGTCCCCCCCTGCGCTCCTGTGGCGGCTGCTGGGGTCTGCCCTAGGGGGGATCGCAGTGCAATGGGGTCCTGTCACCACCAATTGGGATGGACACAGCTGGATGTGGCAGTGCCACAGGTGCCACTCAGCACCTCAGGGTGCCCAGGCTGCATGATCAGTTCGGGGCACTCTCCTTGTCCTGTTGAAGGAGCAGGCTGGGGCACTTAGAGCTGTTTTCAGGGGCTCCCAGTGTGGGAGATGTCCCCCCCCCATACTGGTGTACACACCTGGCTTCTTCCAGGAAAGGTTATCAGCTGATCACCCTGCCCTGCTTTGTCTGTGTGCCTCCCAAATGTCACCGTTGTCCTCACCAGGGTGCTGAGCTCATGCTCCCTTCCATTAATGAAAGCTCCCCCCGTGCCCTGTGAAGTAGCTGCCAGGACCCGGCCCTGCCATGGCCCCTCTGAAGTGAAGCCAGAGCCACTGACAGGCCTGACAGGCTTGGGAGGGGGCTTGGCATGCAGTGGGTGCAGGATTGGACCCCAGGGTCGATCCCGGGCTGGCTGCAGGGCTCCATGGCCCTCAGGCACTGTGCTGGGACTCCAGGGAGGGTTGGGGTGCTGGGACAGAGTACAGCACTATGCTCCTGGGGGCATTTTGGGGACATCCTCTGGTCCTGACCTGGGAGCCAGGCGCAGGGGCTGGACCAGGGCACTGCTGGGCATGGATGACTCAGTGTGAGGGATACAGGCACACTGGCTGTGTAGGGCTGGCCATAGGGGCCCCAAGTACGCCCCATGCCTGTTATGTGGGTCCATAGGCATGGCATGTTGTGGCACAGACAGCAACCTGTTCACTCTGCATGGAAACCAACAGGGTCTGTCCCTGCTCTGGTTAAAACTGGAAAGCCCATGATGGTGCATCCTGCATGGAAGGGCTGGCAGGTCCTGGTGGGCTCTGGAGATGCTGCAGGCACCATGTGCAGGGCCAGGGGCTGTGCAGTGATGAGCGCTGTAAAGCAGGTCCACGCTGTCCAAGTCCTGCTTGTCACTGGGCAAGGCTTGCTCCTGGGTCATGCGGCTGGCAGAAGGTGGCTGCCCATGGTGGGGTGAAGATATCCCACCAAAGGACACATGCTCTGGTGGTGCAGACAGCAGGCCTGTGAGGCAGCAGGAGCTAAGAACTGAGGGTCTGGATCTTGGGCTGAGCTGGTGCAGCCAGAGAAGAGCCATGCCTTGGGCAGCAGGGCAGAGCAGGGGTGTCAGCTGGACCCCCGGCTGCTCTTGGCCCCTCGCTGCAGAGTGGAGAGCAAACTTCATCTCCTGGCAGGCACAGCATTGCCATGGCAACTGGTAGGGCCCTGCCAGGCGGGCATGGAGTCCTGACGTGCTGGTGACACACAACACGGGAAGGAGCCGGAATGAAGGGCCTGGGCTTGGGGGCATGCGGGGACACGCTCGAGTGTGTGAGCACATGGACGTGTGCCTGGGTGCATGTGGGGGGTGCAGGCAGGTGTGGGCAGGCAGTGCATGCCCGAATACCTTCATCTGTGTGCATGCACGTGTGAGCACACGGGAGAGCTCACCCCTGCCCCGAGGGGGCTCCTTTGGCTCTGTGGCAGTCTCTGGGCAGGGTGTACCCCACTGCTGTGGGGTGTGTGCTGGCAGGGCTGCTCTGAACCACGGGAGCAGCAGGTTCCCCTGAAAGCGACGGGATCTGTAGCTTTGTCTGTGGGAAAATGAGCCCTGTGACTTGGATCCCTGCCTGCACGTGTGCTTTTGTCTCTCGATCACAAACCCTGCTACACCTCAGAGTACTGGGGCTGCCCACCAGCCTCCCCAGGGCTCTGCCTCTGTTTGCTCTGCCCGAAGCCTGTGCTGGTGCTCAGGGGAGGGAGCAGGAGGCAGACGATGCTGTTTCATCAGGATCCCTGTGTGCTGTAGTACCAGCCTGGGCAGACGTGCTGGCAGGGCCCCACGCTGCCTCCAGCAGCGCCTAGGTGTTGAGGGAAGGGCTGGCCGCTCTGCCGCACGATGAGGGCCCTGTGCCCAGCCACCGCATCCCTCCTGCTTCACCACGGACCCAGCTGTGAGCATCCCCCACCCCTTCCCCTCTCAGGAGAGCCTCTGTTCCTCTTGTTTGGCATTTCTCTGGCTCTAATTGAGCTGTCAGTGGGCAGAGATAACAGGGAATTCGTTAGCTCTGCTCTTTGATGTCTGTCTGCATCGCGATCCAGCTCCCGCTCCAGAGCCCAGTGCCAGCTGAAAATCCTTCGCAAACAAACAGCTTCAGACGAGGCCTCTTGGCACGGCTGGCTGCCAGCCCCACGGCTGGCCCCCCAGGTCTCCACCGGGCCAGCCCCACGGCGGACCAGGGCCCCTGTTACCGCAGCACTTCCCCCCAGGGACCTACAGCCGCATCCCCTCGGCAGCCGTGCCCCAGTTCCAGCAGTGCCGGCCGGACCCCCATAGAGCAGCACTTCCCCTCCTCGAGCTCCCCGCTGGGGGGAGCCGGACCCCGGTACCGCTGTCCTTAGCAGCTGGGCCGCGTCCTCCAGGGGCTCCTTGCCGGTAGCGGCGGGCGCCCATCCCCTGCGCCTCGGGGCGGGCCGTGGCGGGCCGGGCGGCTGCGCACACGGGGCGGCCGCGCACACGGGGCGGCGGGGCCCGCCTCCGCCGCTCGGCACGGCAGCACCGCGGACAGCGCCAGTCCCGCCGCGCCCCCCGGCACGGCCCCGGTGACGGCGCCGGTTCCCCCGGCACAGCCCAGCCCGG
>JBCJKH010049690.1:0-28045 GCA_039877255.1 Loriculus beryllinus | reverse complement strand
AAGCCCCTGTGTCCAACCTGGCCTTGAACACTGCCAGGGATGGGGCAGCCACAGCTTCTCTGGGCACCCTGTGCTAGCACTTCACCAAAGCTCTGATCCTGTCTTGCATGAGAGGGAAGCAGCTTCTCAGATCAATACCTGCCTTTGACTGTCCAGGTTGATGCTGGATTCATGCTGTGTTGTACTTGTTGTGTTTTACAGAAATGGCACCTCGGTGGTGTTCTAAGATGTTTGTCTGCAACTTTCTTTCAGGTGAACGGGTGCTTTGTTTTCATGGACCTCTCCTTTATGAAGCAAAGGTATGTGTGCTTGCTTGCTGCTGCAGGTGGTTCTCACTGCTCAACAAGAGAATAAGGAGTATCTCACTAGATTGGATTAAGGACTGAAACTAAAATGAATGAAAACCTGGTAATGTAGAAAATAGGTTTTAAATCCTGGAGCTCTGTATTATTTCAGAAAATCCAGTGCTACTCTGCAGTTATTCTGATGAACTACTAAAGGCTGGATGGGACTGTGTGCTGAACATCCTCTAAACCTGTGTTCCCAGAACACTGAAAAGCATTTGTGCCCATAGGATGTGATGCTGGTGCTAATGCATGAGCTAGTAAGCTGCAGTTTGAGCTTCCTCAGAGGTGTAGGTGACTGAGTACTATCAGTGGGCTTCACGTGTGACCACAGCACAGAAGATAAGCCAGCTGTGTCCTGAGCTGCATCAGAAGAACAGAGACCAGCAGGTCAGAGGAGGTGATTGTGTCCCTTTGCTCTCTGAGACCCCACTTGCAGCACTGTGAGCAGTTCTGGTATCCTTAACATAAGGACATGGAGCTGTTGGAGCAAGTCCAGGGGAGACCACGAGGATGATCAGGTGCTGGAGCACCTCCTGTATGAAGACAGGGTGAGAAAGTTGGTGCTGTTCAAATTAGGAAAGGGGCAATGGGTACAGACTTAGGTGAGATTTAGGTCAGATATAGGGAAGAAATTCTTTACTGTGGTTGGAATAGGCTGCTCAAGGAAGTTGTGATTGCTCCATCCCTGGCAGTGTTCAAGGCCAGGCTGGATGGGGCTCGGAGCTACCTGCTCTAGTGGAAGGTGTCCCTGCCTGTGGCAGGGGGTTGGAGCTGGATGATCTCTAAGGTCCTTTTCAGCTCAAACCGTTCTATGGTTCTACTGCAACTCTTTCTACTGAACACAGTGTTCTCTCTGTGGCTGTAGAGATTCATATAATTTATTTTGCTTTTAAAGACTACTCTACTTCAGCCAGCTTACCTGCCTGTGAGGTAGGGGCCTGCATGGGAGCCAGCTCTTTAGTGAATGGCTTTGGGCTAACTGGGGGTAGGGAAGTGGCTTGTTTACTCTTCTGGTCTTCCTCAGGGGTTTCTGACCTTTCTTGTGAATGAAGGTGTTCCTTTGGACAGCTGAGCAGTTGCCCATGTGCCCACCCAACCCTTCCATATTTGTACCCAGGCAGTAACTTGTGGTAGAGAACTTACTTCTGGCTGTGAAATAGCTGCTGGTATTTCAGTCACTTGCATGGAAATCTCTGCATGCTTGAACGCTGGAAGCTGGAAAAGCAAAACTCATTCAGATATCTCTGTTCTCTTTGGTACTGACTGAACTTTCTTCTCTGTTCCAGTGTGTGAAGGTTGCCATAAAGGACAAGCAAGTGAAATACTTTATCCATTACAGTGGTTGGAATAAAAAGTAAGTGTTACATAAAATGAAAGCAGTATTTAATTTCTTTTATGGGAAAATGAAACTTTGTCAGTTGGAACACAAGCTTGATGGATGAGCCCTGCTGTGTCCCTGCTGTTAGGAGTTTGTTTCTGAAATAGACCTAGATGGTTTTACCCATCAGCCAATGATTTGTAGCAACACAAAGAAAACATTGTCTAACTAACCATTTCCTCCAGAGCTTTGCTTGTAGAGACAAAGCAGCTCAGGGCGTCAGGAGAGTGATGGGAATGCTTTAGTATAGCAGTCTGTTTGTTCTAGTTTGAAAATAGTCATTGTAATTCTCCCTGGCAGAAGTAGCTGGTGCAAAAACTTCCCTGTTACGTGTTGTAGGAGAGACAACCCCTACTGAGGTGGAGCAAAACTCTCCGCTCAGATACACAGTGTGCTTCACTCTTACAACACTTCTGGCAGCAAAGGTTTGGAGGAACATGCGTTACAGAAGGCTGTATTCAGAGTGGGGAAGACTTCCGGTTTAGCCTGTATTTCAGTTCTTGCCTCTCATGCGAAGGTAAAGATACTTTCCCCCTCTGCAAAATGGTAGGATTCTAGGTGAGAGATTGCTGAATAAATGTGTCTCCATGAAATAAATGTTGAGCCCACACTAAAGGTGAACACTTTCATGAGCTTGTTTCATTTATGTACTTGTGTTTTTTTTCTTTCGTTTAAATTCTATTCAGCCATGAGGTTTTGAATTTAGGCAAAATGGAGTTGTTTTTTGTAGTAATTAAAAGTTTCGGCTCTTCAGACAGTACAAGTCTTTCAGAGAACACCTCCCTCTTTGGGTTTGTTTCATTTCAGTGCTGCAGACTCCAGTCAGGACTCTCAGTCACTGGTGTCTCGATCTCACTGACATGACTAAAAGCTGAACTTCGTGTTTTAGTGTGTAACTTGTTCAAATGCACCCGCACACCCTGCCAGCAGATAAATGGTTTACTGTAAAAGCCTACAGTTCCAGGAAGTGTAATTGGTTCTTCTGGAGGCTGCTGTCTGTCAGTGAGGCAGCATAAATGGGATCCTTCCTCCCATGTTTCTCTCTGGAGGGTGCTGTAAGTGATGCCGTGACTCCTGCTTTCCTTGCTTGCGCTGTTGGAGTTTATTTGCCTTCAAGCTTCCAATTAACTGCATTAAAGGTGGCATTGCTGCAAGATCAGACAGCTGGGGCAGTGTGACTCCTTACCTTTGGTTCCTGTAATTATGGTCCTTTGTTACTTGTTAATTGCTTGATTTAATAATTTTTTTTGCAATATCAACAGTTAGGATCCCAAAGAGTTTCTTCATCATACAGATAATGTGCTGCAGTTACATAGCATTTCTTTTGAAGGTCTCATGCAGCTGTACAGGCAGGAGTAAGATAAGTGGCTTAAATATCTAACTAGAGCACTATCTAAGCACATAGTCTTAGAGGGGTACAGCTGGATGAGGGGTTCTCTGTAACTCTTGGATGCTAAGCTTGTCTTGCCTTAACACTCCTGAAGACCTTGTACTCCTGTAGTGGTATTGGTTTTCCCACCTTGATATTCCAAGACTGAGAGTTGCTGCCATGAAATGAAAATGACACAGAACTTTTCACATGTAAGCTTTAGTTTGCATCCTTTAGAATAACTTAGCCACTTTTAATGTGTTCTATTTGAAATAAGTTGTCAGATTGCTTAGATGATCCACTCTTTGTCAAGTGGAATTCTTGCTCCTAATGGCAATTTCCCCAACACCTGTTCTCTTAAATCGTTCACTTCAGATTCTTCAAATATTCATGCCATCTTGGTTTCCTTCACAGACAGAAATCAGAACTCTTCTTCTTACAGTAAGATATTATTGCTGAATTTGTTAACCTATAAAATGTTGAAATAGCTAAAGGAAACTTGCTTTGTAATATAGTTATGGCTACAGGTGTCCCATCATTTAGTAAGTGTAGGTTATTTTTTTCTTTCCTGAGATGCTTCTTTTAAATGAAAGACATTCCCCTCCCTCCTAAATTGCCCATCCTTTGAGTTTGGGAAACTTTGGAAATGACTGAGGGTCACACTTCCCTAGAAAACGTTACAGCTTCAGTCAGTGGGGAATGCGTTTGGTAACTTACACTTCCAGTTGTGCCAGTCCATGACCTGACACAAAAGCAGAGTTCAGCCTCCAATTCTGTGAAGCTTTTACTTGACTGTTGTGTGTAGAATGCAATTGTGTCGTGGTTTTGAATGATGGTTTGATTTCTGGATTCTTATTTCAGCTGGGATGAATGGGTTCCAGAAAGCAGAGTGCTCAAATACGTGGATACCAATCTGCAGAAACAAAAAGAACTTCAAAAGGCCAATCAGTGAGTATGTTTTTAGAAGTCCTTGGCAGTAAATAGGGATTTTATAGAGCTTCAATCCAACAAGTGTATATCAAGGGAAGTTAGTGAGTTTAAAAATCAAACACTTTCAAGAGGTGTTCCTATGTTCATCTACTATTGAGATGCTTTGGCTCACAGAGTTGCTCTGATCAGCATCAGGACACCTATAAATACTTTGATTTTTATGAATGCTAATCTTGTGTTTCTATAATAGAAATGCTTTAATTGAGAGCTTGGTTGATGTTTTTCAGCAGCACTGTGCTGCTTCCACATGATTCAGAATGAGGATGGTGGGAGTGGGAGGAAATGGCTGTTCACACTGCCAAGTATTGTATGACGAAGCCTAAATCTTCCTGATAATGAACTGAATTTGTTCCTGCTCATGACACACTGTTTCACAAATCCATTTACTACACATTCTCTAAATGTTTTGCATGACCTCGTTTCCTTTGAGGGGAGAGAAAAAGCTTCTTTTCCCATTAAAGTTTGATTTATGGATTAATTCTTTTTAAAGGGAACAATATGCAGAGGGGAAGATGAGAGGTGCTGCTCCGGGGAAGAAGACTTCTGGGCTGCAGCAAAAAAATGTTGAAGTGTAAGAAGCTTTTGTTTTATAAAACCCCTCAAAGCCAAAACCCCCTCCAAACTTTTACCTGCCGGTTTTACTATGGATCGTTAAAGAGGGTATTTTTAGAGTGGCTCTGCAGGCTGAACTACAACCCATACAAAAGCCACGTCTCACTTTTGTGATACCAAAAGGCCTTTGTTGAATTACTTGATGAAAACTGTCTTCTGAGGTTGTGCACTGTTCAATGCTGAATGAAGGGACTGAGTAGACACTAACACTGCTTTTTTTGCACTCTGTTCCTCTTAAGTTAGTGAACTGGCACTCAGAATGGTGAGTCCTCATAAGACTCATGTATCTCAGTGAAATCACTTTCTATAGAGAACATTACAGTTCTTCCAGGCTGTGCAAGCAGTTTGGAATAAAATCCTTAATGCCTCGCCTTCTTACTATACGGTTGTTCAAACTGCCTTGCAAGAGTCTTTGTTTTGCTGTTTTTGACAAAACTAAACTCGTGCTATTAAAAATGGTTTGGAATCTTAAGAGACCAGAAGCAAGCTCAGACATTTCTTAGGAAAAGGGATCTCAGGATGTAACTGTCAGATTTCTTTCATTCCATCCTTTTTGTTATTCAGAGTAGGCTTCTATGGTGTGATGTGTACAGTCTCATACAATCAGGACAGCTCTACTGCACTCATGTGCCATGAAACTCTTCTGTTTGGGTAGTACTTCACTTAGTGATGATCATCACCATTACTATTGTGATGTTCTAACCTGCTGGCTTCATTTATGATTTTAGTCTTCATGAGGAAGCTGCTGAAATGACAGTCAGTTTTTATGAAGAGCATTTGGCAGCAGCCTCAGATTTCATGTCTCATTTATGGGCAGCTTTATGCTCTGAAATGTGTACAGTTGATGTGGTAGTGGGTACAGAAACATGTTTTTGCTCTAGATCCTGAATGCAGATTTCACATTGGCATTATTGGCAGCCTAGGCAAGGCTCGAAATTGGCTCTTGGTCCTGGAATGAGGAGTGATGGATCTGGCTGTAATGCTGTGTGCGTGCTCCCCTGTGGTCTGTCACTGTGGGTGCTAAGGTGCTTTACCACCACCAGTTTGGGGTGCTCCATCAGCACAGGCACCTACTGACCCCTTTGGTTTCATTTGAGGCTGAAAAAACAAAACAAATGCCTGTTTAGGCAGTTCCTAATGAATGTCATTAAAATCTAATTAAAATAGATCTAAATTATGACTGTTGCTAATTTGGCTGCTTAAGGGGTTGCTGCACCTGAGCTGTTTGCATTTTAGTCAGCAGGCGTAGGATTAATTTCATGTGTAACTTTGACACATTAGTGATGACTCAGTTGTAAATGTCTACAGTTTGCATTGCAGAGAGCATCCTGGTAGTAACTTCAGGACTGGGTTCCCTACACTGCCAGCTTTAGTCATCTTGGTAGTTCAGACTGATTGCAGTGGGATGAGTTACTCTCTCACTGAGTAAATGTTAACCTGTGCTTGGAATCAAAAGTTGGCTTCATCTCCTCAACCACACCTAATAATGTGGCATCCAAGGGAGACCCACACAGCAAAAATGACTTGGACTTAAGCCTGTGTGTAACTATAAAGCTTGAAAGCATGTTGCCAGGACTGTCTTTACTCTGGTTGAAACCAGTTGGGGAAAGGGAGTGGCTTTGCTTTTTGCTGTCATCACTATCCTGAGCTTCCAGCACAGCAAACCAGACAGTAAGTTAATTCTCTGAAACTTCTGTTTCTTGTTGATTGGAAAAGTTAATTCCTTGATGGTGGATTTTCAGATTTGCAAAGGAGAAGAAAAACTCTTGTCATTAGAACAACAGTCTGGTGTAGGGAAAGTTATTTATGACAGGGTCCCATACGCTTTTTGCACTGATCTTGCTCCTAGTCTCTAGTCATTACCAGCATCCAATGTATCCTTCTAAATTAGACCTATGATTTCTTTCCATGAAGTCTCCCTATTTTTCTTCTCTATTTGGAGGCTGAGGGAGAGGAAATACTTTGACTTACCCTAGCATGATGCAGGGTTGAGATACTGATGTATTATTGACCAGACTACTGGTGCTTATGTCCTGCTACAGCTAAAGGCAAGGTGGCTTCTGAGGAATCTCAAAATCCAGTTTCTAAGTAAAACTTGTGGATTGTTCTCTTGTTGTAAATCTAAGGGCGTTGTAGATACGTAAACTACTGGTGGTGGGGGGGGGGAGAAACTGATCCTGCAACTATTCTATTTAGGCCTCAAAATTTACCTTTTGTAGCATTCTTGGAGGATGGAGCAAAAGGGAAGGTAACCTAGAGGCTGAAACTCTCTTCAGATAGCCAACTAGTAATGGAAAGGAACTAGCAATCTAAGCACCACTTATCCTCCAGGAATGTTCAGTAAGACTAAAGTATGCTGCTAAAAAGGTAAATTTTTGAATCTTAAATAGATTCTCTTTAAGGCTAAACATGAGGTCTGACATTCTTTCCTTAACTCAACCCCCATTGTGCCTAGATTTTTCAGACGAGATGGAGCGCACACAGTTTGCTGTTTGGAGACCCCTACAATCTCGACGCGGTGAGTTAAGGATGGATTGTCAAACCAGGATTTTCATCCTGAAATCCAGATCTCCTTCCTTTCATAGATTTCTTTTAGAGACTCTTAATGTCCTAAGTTGTAATAATGTAAGCTTTGGTAGCAGTTAATGATAAGTACTGCAGTGTGTTGTTTTGGGGTGGTTTTGTGTTAGTTTTTTAAGCCAGTGTGGACTACCAGACTTCAGTTTTTCTGAAATGTCTGCCTTTCCAGTTGGGATAGGGTACAATATGAGGAGTCAAATGCATTCAGTGTGTCCACTCTTTAAAAAGGGAGGACAGCTGACTTTGGATTTTGAAACTGGGTAGATCTAGAACATTACATTGCTCTGCATGCTCACTGCAGCCTGATTTCTGCTTCCATGGAAATCAGTCACAAACAACACAGTCCTCTGGAAGTCTTGAAGTGAGGCTGCTACAGGACAGTGTTAGAACTATGAGGTGTGAAATTGCTCCTTAATGTGCTGTATTTTTATTGTTGGCTGGAGTCTGTTCAGAGGCTTTTGAGGTTTGTAAACAAGATTAGAACAAGCAGAAATATGCAAGAAATGCAGGCCGTGTACCTGTGTTTTTAAAATAGTTCTTCATCTTAGGGTAACCGAAAGCTGTCATAGAGAAAACTTCTGTATGGTTAGAGCAGGTGGCCAGGAATGAAATACAGCCCTACAGCTGCTGGCTTATCCAGACCTCCACGTGTAGCTCTGCCGAATTCCAGCTTCTCTGAGTTTCTGCTTCCTTTCATGGGCTTACTGTGATTGACTTACGAAAAACAGTACAGTCAGAAATAATGGGTGCTTGGCAAATAACAAGGGCAACTGAGAGTGTTCTGGAGGGAAGATATGGCACTGAATAACAAACGTGAGAACCGCATCTGTTTTTAAATGATCTATCTGCAAGCAGTCTCGTCCAAGATGCTCTCAAAACAGCATCTCTGCTTGGGAGTTACTGTGTTTTCTTGTAACAGAAGTCTTGTTCTTAATCTGAACATATTTCTCAAAAGCATATGCTCCTGCTGCATGTCTCGTGCCATCCTCTGCTGTCTCTGGCACAGCCAGTAGCTCTCACAAGCTCCTTCAAGTCCTCCAAATGTCAAGCAGCATATGAATGCTGCCTCCGTGCCAGTTGTCTGGGGCTGTAACAACACGACAGCAGCTCAAGCTGTTGATTTTCCACACCTCTTCTGCTCTCTAATGGTCACCAGTAACAGGTACTTAGGGATAACCAAATGAGTCAAGTCTGGAATGATGCTTTTCTCTATATACTCTTCTTGCTTCTAGCAGTCTGTAATTAAGGGGCTTCAGAGCTGGAGGCTGTAGCCATATGATGGGTTTAATAACCGTTTGTAGGACTATGTTAGATTTATCTATTAACTTCTGAACCCTTTGGACTTCTGGCATCCCATCATCTTGTCACAGCATGTTCTCATTTTAATTCAGTGCTGTGTTGCAGAGGAGGGGAAAGAGGATGACTCCTCCTGCCTCTTTAATGCCTGCTGCTTTGGGGTTTGGTCTTTCATCTATCTTGAGGAAAGATTGATTAGTTCTTTGAGCTTCACCTCTCATGCATTTCCCCTCTTTCCTGCCCAGCTGTCACCTTGAGAAAGCTCTTCTCTGCCTGGTTACTCCTGGCATAGAAGCTGTTGTACGCTGCCAGCTATTCTTTGTTCTCTTTAACTCTTCCTCATTTTACTGTGTGGCTTCTACAGGTAGGTTCCTGACCAGGCACAGGAGACATGTATGTAATCCTGCCTGTGGTTTTTATCCTTTTGCTACTAGTGTTTAATTGAATCTTCATAGGAATCCTGCTTCTCACAGCTAAGGTAGTGACCAAGCTGCTTGAGCAATAGCAGCTGATACCATGCTTTTTTCCAGCATACTTCTTTCACACTTTCAATATATTTTTTGTTACCATACACCTTCTATTAGGAGAGGCTTTCTGATTTCATATAGTTCTGTTTTATCAGAAAACTGGTGCCTAATCTCCTTTTTCTGGCACTGTTGAACTCAAATGCCAGAGACCAAGTGGCAACTACCTCCATCCTCTGCTGCTCACACTGAACCAGCTGTTTCAGGGAGGTTCTAACAGGCTTCCAAGTCCCTTTAAAAGGTGCATGGATTTTGGCAGGGTAAAATACTTGTTATTGTCCACAACATGTTTATCTACCTGCTCATGGACTCCTACCTGTTGTGGAATAAGTAAACCTTCTGAAGTCTTAGGGTTTGTCCCTGGTGTCATTTGTCTGTGCTGTATTCTGTTTTCAAAGCTGGGTTTATTTCCTATGGACAGTTCCCAAGACACATTTCAGGAGACACTTCAGACACCTCAGTTTAGAGCTCTGAGCATTAACACTCACTCTTCTGTGGACTCACAGAATGGTTAGGGTTGGAAAGGACCTTCAGATCATCTGGCTTCCTGAGGTGGTACCTGAGGTTCTGTGATAGATACTTGATTATCTTCCTTCTGATCTGCAGAAGAGTGAAGTGCAGTCTTCTCTGTTGTCTTCTCTGGCAGCCTCCTCAGTCTTGCCCTTTGATCATAAACACGGTTCTGGTTTGGATGCTGAGATTGGAATTTCAGTATTATGCTCTTGTGGCATGGGCTGCTTATTTTCCTTCCCTAACCCTGACCCCTTTGATACTCAGCATTTCCCTGTTGTGAGCTGTTCTGTCAGCTGTAGCACTGGTTTCTGCTGCTTCTCTTGTTTCTACACCATTTCAGATGTCAGCAGTTCAGGTTTTTTTTGGCTTTCTAATTCAGCCTCACATGTTGATCCCTAACACTTGAATATTCTTGTTAGAGCTGTGTCTTGCCCTGCTGAAATAAAACCCTTGAGGAGAGCTGGAGTAGCTCTTGCCAGAGCTGATTGCTAGTGCCCTGCTTTGAGGAGGTGATGTCTGGCTGCTGTAGGATGCACCCTTCATGTTTGAACTGTGAGATCCTTAGCTCCTTGCTCCTCTGTCAGTCTTTTAATTAACACTCTTTCCACAGAAGCTTTCTTGAAACTTCCCATGCATTTTAGTTGTCAGTTTGTGGTGAAAAATGCCAGTCAGAGGAGAAACATGAACGAAGAGCAGCAGCTGAGCTGGGCTGTGCTTGCTGCACTGAGAAGTCAATGAAAGTTTGATGCTGCTTCTGTGCAGCAGTATCAGCCTTGCTGTTTGTGATGTGGTTGTGAAGGGGCACAAAAGGATGTGTTGTAACCTATCCTAGATATGCTTCATCTTGTGTCGCTTCAGGACCTGTGTTCCATTTGTTCTTGCAGGAAGGCATTATCTGCCATCGTGAGGCATGTGCGTGGTGCTCTTCAGCTGTATGTCTCAAATAAGAGTCTGCCTGGTGTGATTAATGGGCTCTAGTTATCTGACATGCAGTGCTCATGTCAGGCTGCAGCTCTCTCAGTGGGGCTGTCTATAGCCTCCAAGATACAGATGCTGCATCTTTTCCTGCCATGCACAGCAGCCTTCACCTCGTGCAGGTGTTATTCCAGGCAGCCTGCTGTACAGGCAGAAGTCTGCCACATGCTGGTGTTTTCTCTCTAACCGTAGCTCTTTCTGCTTGTTCCCTAACTCAGATTTGTGTTCTAGACTTTGCAGACAGATGGTTGCTTTGACTTGAAGCAGAGGCATATGACTTGAAATGTAAGGAATGAGGTGGGAGTGCACAAGCAACTGCCTGGAATGGATCGCGATAGACTTTGTGCTCCAGTAACGTAGATGTGGTTTACTATCTTAATTGCAGTTGTTCTTTAGGTACTTTATATAGCCTGTCTGTTCCAGTTTAAGACAGTGCTTTTAGGCTAATGCTTGACGTTTTTATCTTGTGATTTTACTTCTGGAAAGAACTCCCTGTTCCTCCTTGTTTAGGCTTGGAAGAAAAGACTTTCTCTTCAGTACCCAAGTCCATTATCAGTGACTTAACTTGGCAATTGTTCCTTCTTCCTGAAGAGAAATGATCTTTATTCTTCCCACAGTTTAAGCCTAATTAATGCTTGTTTAACTTGAAGCTTGAAAAAAGCCTGACACTTGCTATCTGCAGACCTTCCTAGAAACTCTGCCTTCTTCCTGACCCAGATAAACCCAGTTCAAAGCCTGGGTACAGAAGTCACTTGAGATAGTGGTGAATTTCCAAGGAAATAATCTTGCTCTTGTAAAGAGTTTTATCCACGCAGTCTGCAAAAGGTTTAACTGGACTCCTGTTAATAATGAGCAGATTGAAGCATGACAACTAGTAGTCCTCTGAATGAAAATGTCCTGGTTAGTAAATATATGAAGTTCAGGTAACAACAAAAATACCTGTTATAGGACAGTTTAATTTGGTCATTGATATTTTCGACCTACCTGAATATCTGCATGCTGTGTGCATTGTATTTCAGGTGTCCTTAAGTTTTTGAAAGTATAGCTTTTAATTTAGAACAAAAGCAAAGGCTGAGGGTAGACTTTACAGAGTGGGAAGTGTGTGAATTGCAAACAGTGACTGCTGAGAGAAGCATTTGGAGGAAAATAAAAATTAGGGACAAGGCTATTTAGTGCTGTTCCAAATATTCCTCACAAGTGTCTATGGCAGGGGGGTTGGAACTAGAAGATCTTAAGGTCCTTTCCAACCCTAACTATTCTATGATTCTATGAAGTGGCAAGTGTAATTGTGGCCTCCTCTGAGAGTTGGTGATGGAACTGTAACTTTCATGTACATAACTCTGAGAGTTCTATTTAAACTTCCCTCTGCTTTCCCAGCACTTGGCCCTAAGTGATCCTTGAAACATGGAAAGAAGCCACCTACAGATCTGGTGTGGTTTGCCAAGAGCACTTGGGAAGTAGGAATCAGGTGTTCCTGGTCTGTCTTCTGGGGGTGTAGGTTTAAGTTTAGTGCTTCCCCAAAACCAGGTGAGTTCCAACCCTGGTATATGAGAAATCCTGGAGCATCATAACTGTGATGCAAAGTCAGCTGACATTTTTCAGGTGCTTTTATCTGAATACCGTGTAGGCCACTGAGCATCACTCATTGTTCTGCACTTAGTGGACAGTTTCTTTGGCTTTATTCTTTTGATTTTTTTAGGTACCATTATCTTTATATTTTCAATAATTTGTGTTCTTCTTGCAGGAAAACAAAAAAGAACAAACAGAAAAGTAAGTATGGCTTTATTTTGTATGGAAGTGGATATCCTTAGGGAAGGATTCTTGCTTGAGGCAGGTTTAAGGTCTTATTCCAGCTGAGTTTACTTACTCACACCTTGTGTTGTTCCACTTGGACTTGAGTTGTCTCTTCCTCTCAGCCAGGAGGAGTGCATCCTTTTCTGGTTTGTACACGAACTCTGGTCCAGAGCTCTTGCAGACTAAAAGCAAAGATCAGAAGAGCCATGGATCTGTTGAAATAATTTCATAAGTCAAATTTATGTTTTCTTACTGAGGTGGAGACGTGAAACATCTGCAAAGCTGAGCTGCTGGCTCCAAAAACTCTTTCCAAGAGCACTGCAGATACTGACATTGGTTTGGTGTTAGTGCAGAAACCTCCATCTTCGGATAAGTGTGAAGACAGCAATTTAAACTGTCACAAATGAGTGGCACTGCCAGAACACAGCTAATACTTGAAACAAGTGAAGATGTGACCTGAGAGACACCTGAGTCTTACTTTTAAATCCCTCCTCTATATCTTTACTGGTGTTTCTTACTGACTTGCCTGGTTTCTTCAGCAGTGTCATGTGTGTGTTCTGTACAGCTCCAGGGATTGGAGAGGGGAGCAGTACGAGTGAGACTCCTCAGCCACCGAGGAAGAAGAGGGCTCGAGTAGATCCAACAGTTGAAAGTGTATGTATCCCTCGTTCTCACAGGGTAGCAGGAAGGTTACTTTGCTCAGAAAGACAGCAGTGTTACATCCTGCAGTGTGCAGTGCTGCAACTTGCAGGACTGAGGTTCCTAAGTGGCCTTGAAAAACCTAAGCAATTTCCTTGTTCCCTGTGGAGCCTACAAGAATGACTGCAGGAATTCTACAGACCAGTTGTATGTTTCAGCTGTAAGAACAAGGAGTAAGGGTGACTCTAAGCTTGGACTGGTATCTGACTATGATTTGTCTGGCTTTACTGTTTTCAGGAGGAGACATTTATGAACAGAGTTGAAGTGAAGGTGAAAATCCCAGAAGAGCTGAAGCCGTGGCTGGTGGATGACTGGGACCTGATCACCAGGCAGAAGCAGGTAATATGGCAGAAGAACAGAACTAGAGTTTCATCCCCTCTTCAAGTCCAGTGCAGGGAGATCTCTTGTAGAGTTTGACAGCAGCCTCATGGCTTTGCTTGGCAGCTCCCTGCCAGCTGGCTTTTAACCAAAGGTCACCTGTGAGTAGGACTCTGGCCCCACAGAGTTGCATGTAGAATAGGCTTGGTCTAATCAAGCTCAAGCTGGAAAGGCAAATCATTTTACTTAGGCTTTAATTGTGTTCAGTCTATGCATGCTTGGCCACTGGAATGTTTTGAGCAGTTCACTGAGCTGGTGGAGGATTGAGCTGTAGGCACATCACGTGTAGTGCCTGTTTTACTTCAGCTCCTTTCTGCCTTGTTTACCTGTCACTCCCTGCCAAGTTCTACAAGTACCTTGTTCCACAGCACTGACAGCAAGTTGTCACTTAGCAAAGTGAGTCAGCTTCTGCCAGGCTGGATCCATATACAGCTTCCTGAGAGTAAATTAAACTTTGTTTGCTGTTTTAAGCATATAAAACACTTTTGTGAACATAAAATGTATTAATCATTACTTGTGATACCACTACTAAAATTGGCAAAAAGCATAGAAAACAATACTGGTTTCCATTGCTTGCTAGACTGCAATTGCATGCTTTAACTTACTGCTGCTCCCAGGTACTGCATTCATTCTTGCGATCCTAGACACACAAAAACTTGATCCAAGTCCTGTGTAGATAAGCAAGTTCATCCTTGTGTGCATTGGCTTAAATTTAGCTTGTAGATACAAATATCTGCATAAATTAGACCATTGTTTGTTCTGTTTTCCTTCCTTTGTAGCTCTTCTATCTTCCTGCCAAGAAGAATGTGGACTCCATTTTAGAGGATTATGCAAACTACAAGAAATCCCGAGGAAACACTGATAATAAGTAAGCAGTGGCCATTTCAAACCTTAAATATTTGTTCTGCTGCTGTGGTTGGACTTGTATTTCATGGAAAATTTAAGAAGGTTGTTAGACACATCCCAGCCCCAAGTCCAGCTTCTCCATCACCTTGGTTTTGGAACACGGAGTGTAGAAATCTGTGAGGAGGCAATTCAGGAATGCTTTCTGGATATTATTTCTGCTTCCCCCACTTTCCTGAAGCGTTTTCCTAAAGGAAGCTGATACAAGGCAGTGAGTAGTTCTCCACCCATTCATTTGAGCTCCGGCTTCCCATGGTGGGTGAGCACAGGCTCAGCAGCACTCACTGTGTACAAGCTGGACAGACTCCTCTGAAGAGCTACCAAGCAGATGACAGCATGTTTCTGTATGAGTGGACTCTCATGGAGGTAGAGGGGTGGGGGACAGGGAGGTAGCCAATGACTCTTAACACAATCAGCTGGGCAAAGCTAATTACTTTGAGTGATAGCTTTGAAGATCTTGTTTGTCATTATCCAGCAGTCCTGACAACAAGCAAGGGGTGGTTATTCCTGAAGGAGGCTTTCCTCTTTAAAGGGAGACAAACTAGAAGTGTGAAGCTATTTTCTTCCATTCAAGAGGAAGCTCATTACTGACTTGTCAGGGTGTTTGAATGTACTTTTATCCAATTGTCCTAATGTCTGTTCCAAATTTGTTTGCAGGGTGGAGTGGGGGTTGTACTCCCTCAGCCCTGCAGTCACTGCTAACTCCTGTGCAGTTGCTTGCAGTGTTTTCTCTCTTGCCCAGGGAGTATGCTGTCAATGAAGTTGTGGCTGGAATTAAGGAGTACTTCAATGTCATGCTAGGAACTCAGCTCCTCTACAAGTTTGAGAGGCCCCAGTATGCTGAAATCCTGGCAGATCACCCAGATGCTCCCATGTCTCAAGTGTATGGGGCCCCCCACCTCCTGAGGTTATTTG
Organism: Loriculus beryllinus; assembly: GCA_039877255.1. Classification (NCBI taxonomy): domain Eukaryota; kingdom Metazoa; phylum Chordata; class Aves; order Psittaciformes; family Psittacidae; genus Loriculus; species Loriculus beryllinus. The sequence goes on along the minus strand of JBCJKH010049690.1, from coordinate 12,772 downwards.
GTGAGTAGCACCTCTGGGGACTGAAGAGCAGCAGCCACAAGTATCCAGACTCCTTTTGCCATTGTGAGTCTCAGTGGATGTGAGCTGCAGACATTTAGCAGGTCACTATGAAACCTCTGGTTTCATTCTTTCCTTGCTCCATGTACCTAAAATGTCCAGAGCCATTCAGGGCTTTGGAATGGAAATGGATTTCCAGCAGTCTTGTTATTTTGAGTGAGCTTGTATAGGTTGGAATAGATTCCTGGACTGCTTTTATATGCAAACTGCAATGTTGTAACCTGTACTGAACTCCTTGTGAAGCTGTTGTTCATGACTAACAAGTGCTACTTCTTTTGACACAGTACGAATTGGTGCTATGCTTGCTTACACTCCTCTGGATGAGAAGAGTCTGGCTTTGCTCTTAAACTATCTGCATGACTTCTTAAAGTAAGTACTTGTACAAGCTTCCAGCAAGAAGGAAGTTGCTCAGTAGGCACAGGCTGTTGTCATGTGGCCTGTTTGCAGTGTATATACCACATACATAATCCTGGGCCTGCTTGTGGGGCCTTCAGGTAGGATTTCAGCTCAGCTTTCTCAAGCTGCTGTACCATGACCTGTTAGGAGTGGTTTTAATTCCTCTGCAGTTACATTGAGGTTATTGTTACTTAGTGTGTGTTTATGTATCTATTGTTACTGAGTGTGTGTTTATGTATCTGTTAGTGCACTTTTAAACTGTCCCAGCCTGTTACTTGTTTCAAAATCAATGCTTCACCATTCACTTGTAGCTGCTGTAAAAAGCAGATGACAATTACAGGGAACTGTTAAATTACACAACAGTTGCTCAACAACACTTGGGCAAATGTTAGAGACTGCTGATCCTCTCTAAGGTTATTTCTGGGGCAGGCAGTGCCTGTAGCTTCAGTACCCTGTGGTGCTGCAGACCTGTTATATTTAGGATGAAAACTCCACCCTAAATATTAATACAAGATTTAATGTGAAAGTCTTCTAAAACAAATAATCAGAGAGCTGATTTCAGTCAGGTGATGGAACATTTCCTTGCTGCTGTCAGGGTCTGTGGGGTCAATGTGCTGCTCAGTTCACCTGGAGGTGTTTCCTGAATGGGAGATTCTGAACTGGAATTGAACCTGAGTTTGGTGCTTAAGGTGTCACAGCGTGTCCCACACATCTGTTCCACACTGTTGGAACCTCATATGGTGCTTCTGCAGTGTATTTACATATGTATGAGGGGCAGGACTGTGGTACAGTACTGCTGAGCCATGTGCCAGCTCCTGGCATCAGTGCAGCCTTCTGCTTTTGCTGTCCTGGCAGATCCTGGTCAAATTTACTAAAGCCATAAACTTCCATGTGTGATTATATGCTGTGTTTCCATTCAAGGCTTTAGTTTCCCACTGACAGTTTTTGGCAGCATTGACTTGTAAATAGAACAATGATGGACTGGATAAGCTGTTGGAAGCTGATACAGCAACCTCTCAGTACATCAAAGGTGGCTCTGCAGCAGAGGTGGATGTGGGACAGCCCAAGCACAGGGCAGACCTGTCTAGAGGTGGTCCCAGGGTCAGGGGTAATCATTGTCTTTTGGGTCAGTCTGAAGTAAACAGAAGTGCTCGAGAGCTTCACAGAGACGTGAAGCCAGTGACCAGAAACCCCTGAGTTATAGAATGGTTTGTGTTGGAAAGGACCTTAAAGATGCATTCAGTGAGCAGGAATAGCCTCTCCTCATGCCTGGCTGCTGCTGCTGCCCCTCAATTTGCTCTGGCTGGCCTTTGTTCAGTCATTCAGGCTCCCTCTTTGTGCAGACAGGACTTCACGGTGCCCTAGTCCGTGTCCCATCCCCTTTGAGTACAAGCAGGAGTAAATGAACTCTTGGTACAGCAGCTGACTGACCTCAAACGTGAGCTGTTTGATGCTGTTGATCATGACCACTCTGCTCACCAGGGGTGTTTGACAGCTTGTTTGGGATTGAGTTTGTGGCAGGAGCTGTCAAATCTTTGTTTTCTGCAGCTGATTCCTTGGTCAAAACCTGTTAGGTTTGTACTCTGGAAATGATGGTTTGTGGTCTCAGCAGACTCCGGACGTGGTGCTGAGCAGCAGAGACTGGAGCTCATTTCAGCTCTTTATTCTTTTCCATAGGTATTTGGCCAAGAATTCCTCTGCCCTCTTCAGTGCCAGTGACTATGAAGTGGCTCCTCCCGAGTACCACCGGAAAGCCGTATAATGCCACAGCGACACCTCGGTCCCTGCCACTGCCCACTTCCACATCTCATCCTTCACCCTCCTCTTGCACAGATTATGTAGATGTCAAGTGAATAAAGTTGTGTGTGTCAAATGGAGCTGGCCTGTGCAGGGTCTCAGGACCTCTTGTCCCAAAGCTGGGAGTTAACAGGAGCTCTCTGGTGTTTCTGGCTCACTGCTGGTGTTTGCCTCTGTGGGATGTACAAAGGATGCGTTGTGACCCTCATTGTGTGAGCCCTGCTGTGCTCGTAGGTCTGTGCTGATGGGAAAGTTTGTCTCACTAACCCAGACTCAGACCCAGGGGGATTTTACCACCCTCATGTGAGCCAGCGCTGCTGCTATGAATTCATCTGACTTCAAACCCATTTACTTGCTCTGTGTTGGATATGAAATGTCTGGTCCATAAACGTGTGCTTTGATTTTAGGTAGTTGGAGGACTGTGACTTTTTATATTCTAACAATAGAAAAATGAATTCTCATTGTCGTGTCTTGGGAACATTGCTCTTTCACAGAAGCTGTTTTACAAACCTTCAAATAAACTTTTTTAATCTCAAATCTTGGACAGTTGTGTTTGCATCATTCAGCCCTTGTGGCAGTGACCCAGCGAGTGTGATCCGTGTGCTGAGTGTGGCAGAAAGCTCTGCAGTGCTACTCTGGAGATGCTGTTCTAATTCAGAGGAGCAAGAGCTGAAGCCACACACCCAGCTCCAGTGAGTTCAGGGGGTTCTCAGGATCACTCTATAGTCCGTAAGTGGTGATCTGTCAGTTGCTTTCCCATTCCCATTCTATTCTGAGTGGTGGAATCTCCTGTGGAAAGCTGGAGGCTGGTGGGGGTCACTGTGACTTGTACTGCTCAGGCTGCCCCTTCAGTGGTGTTCTGGAGCTGTTGCCATTCCCGGTACTCCCGATTCTTGTTTTGGCAACGCTGCAAGAAGAGCTGTGGCAAAAGGAGGTAAAGACATGGCCATAAGAGCCTGAACTGCTGCTGCCACTGAGGGCCTGACACTGGTGTTGGGGGCTGTGACTGCCATGGGCAGGTTTGTGTTGCTTTTGGCTTTGACTCTGCTATGAGGTGTGTAACCCTCATCTCGGTGCTGCCGGCTCCCTGTGGGCTTCCACGCCTCTTCTGGGAAGGTCAGTAATGGCATTAGCTCCGGGTACAGTATGTGCCTTACCCTCGTGTGTACTCTGTCCTGGCTGCCTTTTGTTTCTTTTCCTTGTTTCCCTGGGTATTTCCGAAGGGAGCCTGGCTATGCTGGGGCATCCTGGCGTTGGGAACTCGCTATTCCAGCCCTCTGTGTGTGGGAGCCATTTCCTGCTCAGGTCTTCTGGCTGCATCTCCTCCTGCCCTGAGGCCTGTTGAGAGACTCCTCTGTAAGGGCTCCTTTAGGTCAGGTTTCCAGGGCCTCTCATTAGTTTGTGAGCTCTGCTGCTCACTTCATTACTGAAGCCAATACCTGAGCCCCAGAGGAAGGGAGCTCGCAGGACCCAATTCACTGCATTGGGCTTCCTTTCTGTGGCACATCCTTTCCTACCAGGATTCTAGATCTGGAGCAGCCCTGGAAGTGCCTTCGTCTCCTGTGGGTAACGGGGCCCTGAGCTCCCTCTGCCCCTTTTGCCCAGAGTGCAGGGTGGTTTGGGAGCAAGGAACAAGGCTTTGGGTCAGATCTATTAACAGCATTGTGTGCCTTGGCTCTGCTCTCAGTCACTGCTATTTCCAGGCAAAAGCCCAGGCTTTAATCACTGTTATTGCAGGAAACCGCAGTATCTGGGGGGCAAGAACGGCCCCGCTGCAGCCCCAACCCCGGATGCTTCATGCAGGGGGTGCTTTGGGTGCAGGAATGGGGGGGGGGGGGGTCCCAGGGTTTTCTCCTGCAGTTCCCAGCCTCCCCATGGAGGGGATGTGCCTGGTGCACGGCCCCATGGGCTGGGGATTGCTGGCTCCTCATGGCTCCTCCTGGAAGGGGGAATCCCTCCCAACCTGAGGTGTTCACTGTCCCCTTCCAGGCGGCAGTTTCAGGCTAAGCTCAGCTAAAGCTTTGCTGGAGTACAGGCTTCTTCTTGAGGTTATAGCATGGGCCTTATATCCATTGAATACAAGCATCCTGTGCTCCGAGTGCTGAGGGGCACATGCTGCCTGTCCCCGGGGTGTAGTGACCAAAGCACTGCAGGGACTCATCTCCCTCCTCAGCCAAGCCTCTTCTGAGCTGCTTATGGGAAAGAGTGAGTGGAGCTGCGCCAGTGTCTGGCTCGTGCATCCGCAGAGAGCTGGAATCACAGACTCATGGCTTCTGCCTCCCTCTTGGTGCCCAGCGCCAGTGATGGAGCTGCAGAAGCATCACTGGCTGGGGTCCTTCCTGCTCGTGCACGTGGAAAATGGGTTTGTGGGAGGCTGTGGATGAGCAGTGGACACCAATGTGCCCCTCGGGGTGACTGTGACTCCGGCGGGGGGCAGAAGGCAGCGCTGCACAGTGGCTGTGTTTCAGCCACGTATCCTGCCCCATCCATGCATTGTTTCCCCTTTTTCCTTCCTTTGCTCCTTTCTCAGGGTGATTTCCTGCAGCGCAGGGCGCAGGGGACTGGGTGCATCCTCGCCTTGTTTTCCTGCTGCCGTTTAGACCCTGCCCAGCACAGGGTTTGTGTTGGTTGGGATCCCGGTGCTGCTGCATCCTCAGGGCAGGTTGCTCACTGCGAGCTTGGCTCCACGGGACGGACAGGAGAGGGGAGGAGGGAGCAGGGTGCTCCCAGCGCTTCCCCCAGCTCGGCCATGGCATCCCTGCAGGTGAGCGCGCTCCTGGTGTGCCCGTGCTGTGGTCCCGGGGGCTGTGGTGGGGGCTGGCACATCCCACGGTGGCCCCACACGTGGCTGGACTCATGGCATGGAGCTGCCTCCCGCGTGGGGTCTTGGCTGTGCCACGGTAAGGGCAGGATCCGGGTGCTGGCACTGCCGGTGTCACCCCCGTGCCAGGGAGCAGGAGCTCACGCTGGGAATCAAGAACTCACAACAGATCGAACCTAAGTCCATTAAGTGGACGCGCGGCTCCTATTAACAGCAATGGGCTGCTAACAGCAGTGTGCGGCACTCGCGGGGCTGTACAGGGGCTCTGCTCCCACGTGCGGATCCAGCCAAAGCTTTGCCCTGGTCGTTGGGGACACAAGGTGGAAGCAGGCAGTAAAGCAGCGAGGAACCCGGAGAGCCCCCGGTGAAGGTGGCTCCGGGCCCCACCGCGGGCTCTGCTGCCTCCCTGGGTGTCAGGAGCCACAATCAGCTCCTCTCCATGGGAATGGGATTGCTGCGGCTGCTGCGGGGCAGCGAAGGAGCAGGGGGGGCTGGGGCTGCCGGAAACCACCTCCTTGGAGCATCCTCCATCGGCTGCTGCCGGCACCTCCAGTTTTCCATTTCCATGGCATTCCCTCTTCCCCCCTCCTTGGCACTTACACCAGCTTTGAGACAGGTCGGGTTTGTGGCAGAGCCGGGCTGCTTGCGGGGATGGTGGAGCTGGGGAGCAGGACAGGGTTCATCCAAACCCATTGCCCTGTAGGGAGCCAGGCCGTGGGAAAGGGGCTGCCCCCCCACCCCCCTCTGCCCCACAGCAATGGAGCTGTATTGGTGAGCATGGACCCAGCTGAGGAAGTTCTGGCTCCTTCAATAGCAAAATGAGATGATACTTGAAAGCGCTGCTGTGGTGCCCTCAAACCAGCTGCTTCTCACTCTGGTCCCTGCGCTGGTGCGGGTCTGGTTCATCGGCCCTGTGCTGATCCTCCTCCCGAGGCAGGCTCAGGACCTGCTGGGACCTTCCCCACGTGCTCCTTGGTCCCTCACTGGCAGCAATGAGCCCTTGGGAGCGGCCGGGAGGAGCTCCTCGTGCTGGCTCTTTCTCATAGGAGTTGCACATCAGAGCCTCTTCCCTGTAATTTGTTCTGATGTGTCTCAGCCCCAGCTTAACCTGTGCAGCAGCTGCAGCCCCACCTGCCACGGGTCAGGAGCCACCGTTTCACGCTCATCATTTCATGTTCATTCTCTTATTCATCCTTATTCATCATTTTAGTCAAGAGGAATAAAATACAGCTCTAAACCCAGCATCCGCAGGGGCTGTAAGGGTGCACAGAGCTCATCCCATCTGCTCGCCAGGGCCCCTCTGCTTTCCAGCACTCGCTCTTCTCCTCCTCGCACAGCAGAGGCACTTCCAGTGCAGCCAGGTGCAGTTCCACGGGCCAGTGCTGGGGTTTCCATCCTGGGAGAATTAATGATACATAAACATTTACTGTGATCCAGAACCGGGGGCTCACAGCGGGGGATGGATTTATTCTAACAAGGGAAAGCCCAAGTGCCACAGGAGGATCCCAAACTGGTGCCTGAGCCGCTCCTCTGGGCACCTGAGGAGGTGAAATCAGTGCTCCCGCTGCAGGAGCAGGAGAAACGGAGGTAGGAGGAGAAGGTGCTGAAGGAGAAGGGGCAGTAGGACGGGGCCCTCGTGTCTGGCAGCTGCGGTCCAGTTACAGACCCATGCCGTGGGCTGGGGAGGATGGGATCTTAAAGCTCCTCCGGTTCCAACCGCTGCCACTGGCTCTGTGTTTGTGCCGCGCTGCCCAAACCCTGTAACCAGGCAGTGCGGTGCGGAGCGATGGGTGCTGAGGACACGGCACCCACTGCCATGGCTCTGCTTTTATCACGTTGGAGGTGATGTCTGTAAGCTGCTCTAATTCTGGATCTGAGCTCCCCGCACGCAGGAATGAGGGAGGGCAGGTGTAAAATTAGCTGCATTATTTATGGGCTGGCGGTTACCAGTGCTCCATCCATCGCTCTGCCTGCCCTGCTCCATGCCAACCGCCGTCCTCCCAGCCCAGGATTAGCCTGCCATCGAACTCTGCTTATCCAACGGGAGGTCTATGGGGAAAGGATGCCATTCCTGCATTCAGGAATTGATCTGAATTAGGATCAGTTAAACATAGTAGCCTTTCATTCCCCATGGCTCTAGCTGGCAGGGCTGGGAAGAGCTTCCTCAGCGATGGAACAGGTACAAACAGTGTATTTTTAGTCACTGCTATAGCTGAGGAGAAGGTTATGTGAAATAACATGGAAATGTTAATCAGCATTAGCTGTAGTCCACATTCCATTAACAGGAATGCTAAATGTGCTGGGATTAGGGTGGCAACAGGCTCTTTCCCTGATGTTTGGGTCTTGTGCTCCAGGATTTCAGCTTTTTCTTAAGAGAAGAGTGATTGTCCTTTCCTCCCCAGTGCCAACAACAGAATGTCAGGATCCAGAGCAGCTCTGAACCAGCACAGGCAGCAGGTACCTGTGTGGCCATGGGCACTGCCACCACACTGAGCTGCAGGGGCTGCTTGTGGTGCAGGCATTTGCAGAAGGAAAGGAAAGTTCCTATCACTTTGTATTAGGCTGTTCAGTCCCTGGTTTCAATGCCTTTCACTGTCTGCTTTATCCTGACCCACATCAGCCATGTCTTTGTAGTTAATACTGAAGTAACTCACTCCTCCTGTTACCATCCAGCTGTAAGCACAGGGAGGATGCGGCCAGGGAACGGCCTGCTCAGAGTGGAATTTGACGTGAGGGGAATCCTGATGGATTCCTTACTGCAGTGATTTATTTGCACTTCTATTCCCTTCCACCGGCCACACAAGGGGGAGCAGGAGTGGTGCTGTGCAGGGTGCTGTGCAGGGTGCTGTGCAGGGTGTTGTGCAGGGTGCTGTGCAGGGTGCTGTGCAGGGTGTTGTGCAGGGTGTTGTGCAGGGTGTTGTGCAGGGTGCTGTGCAGGGTGCTGTGCAGGGTGTTGTGCAGGGTGTTGTGCAGGGTGCTGTGCAGGGTGCTGTGCAGGGTGCTGTGCAGGGTGCTGTGCAAGGCGAGCAGAGGCAGAAGCCACTCTTGAACTCTTGCAAGGAGGAGTTAGAGTGGGAGCTGCCCTGTTAGCAGGACAGAGGCTGTTTCATCAATGGAGCTGTGATGCAGCCCACTCTACCTGAGTGAGCAAACAGATCCTTTTGGATAACAAAGCACAAGCGAGATGAGCACTGGCGCTGGTCAGCTAAAACCAGCCCTGAATTTAGGAGTCCTAAGCCCAGAATCGAAGCACAGAAACCAAGGGAGCGAGCCCTTGGAGAGCCGGTGGGATGCTCGCAGGGTACGTGGTGTCTGGGGGAGCTGCAGGAGCTCTGGACGGTCGAGGCAGTGTCTGGTGTGTGCTTTGAGTGCGCCTGCATGTGAAGGGCAGAGGAAAGGGCTCCTTTCACAGGGTTCTCAGGTTCTTTGGGTGCTTTGGGGATTTTTCTTTGTCCTCTCCTTTGAAGGGACAAGACCGAGGAAACCCTCCCTGAATAGCTCTGCCAGGGCAGGTCGGGCTCCCGTTACACAGCCCCTGAGCCCACCATGCAGGTATTGCATTGCCCGGTGCTCTGGCTGTGTCCTGCATGCTGTGGGAGGCACAGGAGCCGGGATGCTGGGGGCTGCCTGCACCCAGGGCTGCTCCGAGGCTGCAGACTGCTCTGCAGCAGCTCAGCTCCCGGGTCCCACTGAAGATTGGAGCCCAGCATGAGCCCAAGCTCCTCTCCAGGACCCAGTCCCGCTCACAGGAATCCCTCAGCCCGTTACCACCGGCCAGCATGCAGGAGGAGGATGTGTTTTGTACCGTGTACAAAGAGCGCCATGAAGTGCACGAGCTGGCAGTGCCACTGCGAGGTGACAGCCACGTGCCAGCCCCACAGGTCACCCCAGGCACTCCTGCCTGTGTTTGTGCATCCCCTGTCTCCATCTCCCCTTCTCCTGTGCCCCCCAGGCTGCCCCTTTTGCAGCAGGTTCTGCTGCTGCCTCAGCAGGAGCAAGGATTCAAACCTGGTTCCCTGCTGGCCAGATCAGATGGAAAGCAAAGTGTGGCAGAGATAATGAAGCTGTTTGGCGAGGCTGGGGGAGCTGTGTAGTGTTCCTCTGGCTTCAGGAGATGCTGCTGCTTGGGATTGTTGTGGGAGACACCGTGGTTGCTATTATTACACTTCAAATCCATGCCTGGATAGTTGCTAAACTGAGACCCTGCTTGCTTTGCTCCTCATCAACCTAAAAATGAACCAAGGACCTCTCCTGTGCTGACAGGAGCTCCCAAGAGACACAGTGTGAGGCAGCTACTGAAGGTCAAGGGGCTCTAGTTTCACTGTTGATCTATTTGAGCTTGGACAAGGCTCCGAGCTGCTGATGGTCCAACCCGGCACATCATACTCACAAGGATAAAAAGCTCAGGAGGAGCTTTCCCTTTGCTACTGATTCCATCACTAAAGCTTTGGAAACTGTGTCGGCGTTGCCTTGGAGCTCTGCTTTCCAGTGCAGCCAGCCACTAAACCCAGCGGGGACAGAGCAAGATGTGCCAGTGACAAACAACTACTGGAGTAGTTCCTCTGGGCTGGGCTGGCTCCCCACACACAGAGCATCATCCCCCTGCAGACCCATCTGCAGCTCTGCTCGTGTTCAGGTGGATTTGCAAGCTCTGTGTTCCCTCAGAAACACCTTTTTTCTCTCTTTTGCACTGCAAATGAACCAGTTGTTAAACTGGAGTGTGGTCGCTCCCTGCCTGCCTGTTCTATCAGGAGCATGCAGGCATTTGGGGTCGGTTAAGTTCCGTTTGATCTCCACATTCCTTCAGGCTCCTTATCACTTCCCTTTATCCCTTCTATTTGTCTGTCCTCCCAGTTGCCATATTTATGGTACAGCTTTATCTCTGTGACCAAACCAGCCCATTGCTTTGTCCCACTGTTGTTATTTCACTGGGTACCACCCCAGAAGCACTGGTGCAGCACGGAGGTGCTGAGGTTCTCTCTGCCTCTGCTCTGGGCCAAGGCCAGGATGAAGCAGCCCCTGGGGTTCCCCATCAGCTCTCTGCAATGAGCCAGTCACTGGTGAGTGCTTGTCAGGGAGTGTTCACAGGGTGAGCTCAGGCTCTCCACGTCCCAGATGCTTGTTCCATGGTTCTGCCTCCAGAGCCATTCCTCAAGTGCTCTGCTGACCCTCCAGGCTCGCTCTCCGCACAGTGTTTGCTGTTCCACTCACTGCCATTCCTCAGGGTACTGCAGCATCTCGGAGCCCTGGACACAAGCTCCAGTGCTGCTGCATTATTTGATTGAAGCTCCCAGTGGCACTGCTGGTAAACAGAAGCAGCAGCAAACCTCACTTGTGTTTGTGCCATGGGCATCCCGAATCTAGCGGCAGTGATTTCCTGACGCATGCCTGAATGTGAGGAGTTTTTGGCACATCGCTTCACCCACTTCTGTCTCTAATTCCATCCCCACAGCGTTCCCATCCTCGGGTACAAGCACAGTGCGCGGTACATGAATCCAGGCACAGCTCCGGGATGAGTATTGCAGTCTGTGTGACTTGGAAACTCCGCTCCCTTACACTTGTTGGAGTGTGCTGTTTAACTGATACAATTCTTCACGCAGATGCTGTGGAGCACAGTGCTGAGCACAGTGCTAAGCACAGGTTTACTGCTGCCTCTTGGAGCAGCTTCCCTGTCACAGCTGCACTTCCCTGAAAGCATATCTGCTTTCCTGCAGCAGCAGAGGTGCTTGGCAAGGCTTGGAGAACCAAGATAAGCTTTCTGTGTAAATCTTTCCTAGTGTTATTCCAAAATCTTCCCCTTAAAATGGGAACTGGAGCCCCATGGAGTCCTAAAAATTAACTGAACCACTGTCCTGCAAACACGTGCGTGTGGGAAGAGCTGCTCTGCCTCAGCCTTCATCCACAGCCTGCACTTTACCTGCTCCTGCCGCCAAAGCTGCTCCCCTTCCCTTGGGGTGTTATCCTCTCTCGGGGTGTGTAAGGACTCCATAGGACAGGCTGTTCCGTTGGCTGTCTCGGCAGCAGCCCTGGTTTCTACACCCACTTCTGACCTGATGGATGGCTTTGGAAAGCCACATCCCACCTGTTCCCATTCCCATCGCTGCCCTCTTGGTTGCGCACGCTGTTCTCCATGGGCCCTGCCCCGTGCGCAGGGCTGAGCGCTTCCGTGCCTGTCTGCAATAGCTGCTGGTGACACCCGGGAGCAGCCAAGTTGGCAGCCGGGCTCCTGTCAGACTTGGCTCCCCGGAGGCTGGCACAGGCTTTGTTTTCCCCTCTGCTCGGCGCCGGGCCAGCCTGGTTCAGGAGCTCCGTGTGTAAACCCTGGCTGCACGGAGGCTGCCGTCTGAACGTGTTTCCTCCCCGCTCCCTTTCCTGGAACCCAGAGCAAAATGGGGGTGAAAGGAATAACACGGAAGCTGGGGCGCTGGGTTGCTGTGGCTCTGCTGTTGGATGCTTCCTGCTGCTCGCCTGTGTGTACCCCCAGCCGGGGCACTGCGGTGAGAGGTGTGCTGTGTCCAGTGGTGACCCTGCCCATGGGACAGGGTGGAGGATGCCCTCAGAGAACAAGGGCTCGCTGTACCCATGCAGCAAAGGCTGTGGCTCTTCATGGAGCAAAGGGAGACAAAATTACATCTTCCTCCGTGCGTGTCTGGCATGGACACTAATTTATCTGCATGATGGAGGCAAGTGATGCGGGAAGCGGCTGGGTAATTCAGTGACCAGGTAGGAACAGAAAGTGAGGAGCATGTTTCCCTTTCAGTGATGTTGGGGTTTGAGTTCTATGTCCTGGTACAAAGTGAGTGATCAGTGAAATGGGTGACGCATTCAGGCTGATCTCTTCTGCCTGAGAACCAAAGCTCGCTCAGGCTCTCCTGCAGACAGCTGTCTGTCTGTGGGAGGCTGCTCCCAGCCAGCTCCTGTGTGGCTGCAGGGAAGAGCTCCTGGAGCAGGGCAGGAGGTCCCGGAGGCACAGCCTGTATGGAAACCTGCCGCTCCACTCTCTCACGAGCTCACAGTCGGTATCACCCTGCTTTGTGCAGTGTGTGACCACCTCCCCTTGGGCTGGTTTGGGACTGATTCAAATCCTTCTTGATGGCGGGTAAGAGACTTGCACAACCGCTGCGCTTCTGATGAGCAGAAAGGCTGATCTTTGGCACTGTGACTCTGAAAAGCCTCCACTATGGTGAAGCCATCCTGAAGCCATTCCTGCCTCCTATCTCACTGTATGGTTTGGCTCCAATCAGTTGTCTCGACTGCTGCATGTGCAGGCCAACACCGCTGCTGTTGCAGAGAGACTTGCCAGAGATTAATTAGATCCCAGGCCTGTTAGAGAATGGGCCAGAAAATTGTGTGTGCCATGAACTCAGTGCTGATCACAAACACTGCTGGAATAAACACAGCCCTTGTGCTGCTGCGAGGGCAGGTTGTCACAGAAATGAAACGTTAGAGCAGATGCAGCCTGTGATGGTTTCTGGGCTGTGTAAGCTGCTTGTTTAGATCAGGTTTAGCCATGGATACTGAAAGGGCACTGAGTGGGTACCACGGTTTGCAGCCCAGCAGTGCTCAGGCCACCCGTGGGGTGGGGACAGCACAGAATGGTTTGGGTTGGAATGGGCCTTAAAGCCCATCCAGCTCCAACCCCTGCCACGGGCAGGGACCCCTTCCACTGGAGCAGCTTGCTCCAAGCCCCTGTGTCCAACC
>JBCJKH010049689.1:17815-35052 GCA_039877255.1 Loriculus beryllinus | reverse complement strand
AGCCTAGCTGTCATTGAACAACTTCAGGCTCTTTCACTGGGACAAGTAATATTACGTGCATCACACCAGTTATATGCCACCGAGTGATGTTTTGATGGGGCTGCTGCCTGGACTTTGTGTTAACTATGTGCCCTTATTGCTTGTAAGGAGACAGTGGTAGGAACCTTGTAGGCTTCTTTGTATGGCACCCCAGCCACAGACAAGTGTTATAGGTAGGTCTCTTTAGTTTGTCATACCCCAGATTAAGTACTCAAGACAATGTCCCCTGCCCCACACTGACTGCTCAGCAGACAGAAGTGGAAGCAAAGTGACCAATTGACAGCCACCTCTTCCAACCCTTCTCATTGTTGCTAAAGGTATGGCTGGCTTGCTTTTCAGATCCTGCTGGGGGTTTTACAGCTGGGCTTTGTGGCTGTCTACCTGTCAGAACCTCTCCTCAGTGGCTTTGTGACCGGCTCCAGCCTCACCATCATCACCTCCCAGATGAAGTATCTCCTGGGACTGAAAATCCCTCGTCACAAAGGGGTAGGGTCCTTCATCCTCACATGGGTTGACCTTTTCAGATACATCCAGAACACCAACATCTGTGACCTGGTTACCAGCCTGGTTGCTTTGGCCATCATAGTGCCAGTCAAAGAGATCAATGACCGGTATAAGAAGAAGATGAAGGCTCCGTTCCCCATAGAGCTGCTGGTGGTCATTGTAGCCACAGTAATATCTTACTACTTTAACTTTGAAGAGCGATACAAGTCTGATGTTTGTGGGGATATCCCCACTGGTTTCAGGAAACCCACTCTACCAGATATAAACCTGTTTTCCAGCCTGGCAGTTGATGCTGTGCCCATTGCTGTTATTGGCTTTGCCATGACCGTCTCCCTGGCAGAAATCTTTGGCAAAAAGCATGGCTACCCTGTCCGTGCCAACCAAGAGATGATTGCCATTGGCATGTGCAACCTCATCCCTTCTTTCTTCTACTGCTTTGCCAGCTCTGCAGCCCTGACCAAGACTTTGCTGAAGGAATCCACGGGGACACAGACCCAGGTCTCTGGTCTGGTCACCTCCCTGGTGCTGCTGCTAGTGCTGCTGTGGATTGCCCCGCTCTTCTACTCGCTGCAGACCTCCATCCTGGGGGTGGTCACCATTGTCAACCTGCGGGGGGGCCTGAGCAAATTCTATGACACCCCCCGCATGTGGCAGCTCAGCAAGCTGGACACGGTGGTGTGGTGGACAACCATGCTGTGCTCCACGCTGATCACCACAGAGATTGGGCTCCTCGTGGGTGTCTGCTTCGCTCTGCTCTGTGTCATCTTCCGCACGCAGAGACCCCGGGCCACGCTGCTGGGCAAGGTCAACAGCACGGAAATCTATGAGGACCAGTCCACGTACAAGCAGCTCAGCAGCATTGCCAACATCAAAATCTTCCGCTTCGAGTCATCTCTCTACTATGCCAACAAGGACTATTTCAGGACTGTTCTCTACCAGAAAACAGGGGTAAATCCTGTCCTGCTGGCTGCTAAGCACCAAAAGGTGGAAGCCCAGGCAAATGCAGACACAGGTAACAGAAAAAGCTTTTTCAACACCAGGTTTGTCTGCCTGAAACAAGCCAAGAAAAGGTCTGAGAAGCCTTCAGAGGATGCCTGTCCTCCCTCTGTAGATATGCATACCCTCATCCTTGACTGTGGGGCGATGCAGTTCATAGACACTGTGGGTCTCTCAGTGCTGAAGGAGACACGTCATGACTATAAGGAGGTTGGTGTTCAGGTACTCCTGGCCAACTGCAACCCTTCCCTCCGCCACCGGCTCCGGGAGGGAGGCTGGGCTGGCAAGGCTGGCAGTGGTGGGCTGCTGGCTTTCCACAGCATCCACGATGCCGTGCGGTTTGCTGAATGGTGGTACCGTGTCGGGCAGGAGGAGAGCAAGGACAAGGATGCTGTCCAGGACGCTGAAGACCTGAACTTCCAGGCGTCTTTATAAAGCTGTGTGTAAGGACTGTTGCCTAATGGGGACAGGCTTGGGACGTACTTGAGAGCAGTTTTAGTCTTTGCATTGTCAGGGCATGCAAAAAAGACTGATGAACTGTCAGCAGCAGGCACGGGGAAGGTGTGGATTTCACCAGATATTGCCAATTGGTGGATAATCCGACGGGCTTCTCAAAGGCTGTCCTGTGGGAGAACAGCTTGGGTGGGTTTTCACCCGTGTCCCTGTCGGGAGGCTGTGGGGCAGGAGGTGCCGTGGGTGCCGGGACCCGTGTTTGGGTGGGCGGTGGGGGGCACGACCGAGCCGTGCTGCGCTGCCCGAGCCGGGGCTGTGCCGGTGCCCGCTGCTCCGAGCGGGTGAGGCTGAAGCGCTGCCTCCGGCCTCGGCTCCGGGGAGGAGCGGAGCGGAGAGGAGAGGAGAGCCCCCGGAGGCACCCACCGGCCGGGATGTGCTGGAGCGGGAGGTGAACGGCAGCATCTCCGGGCTGGAGCCGTGCCCCCACTGACCGGGTGACATTCGGAGGGCCCCCAGCACGGGACAGCCCTGTCCTGTGTTGGAGATGCTGCCGCAGAACAGGTATTGCTGCTGCAATGGCAATCACAGGAGGGAGCTTTGCAGGGGTCTGAGAGCGACCCAAGCTTTATGCCTAAAAGTCTTGTTCACCATGGTGCCCTGGCATTCACCACCATCGGACTGGTTACTGGGAGAGGGAGGGTTAAAACGGGACACTAAGGCAAAGGAGAGAGGAGCTGTAGGCAAGGTCTGACATCGACTCCTCTGAGAACTGTTGGTGCTTCCCGCTTCCCCGCAGGGAATCACAGCCCCAGGCTCGGAGGCCAGGCATGAAGGTAAGCAGCTCCTGTGCTGTGCCTCTTGGCTGTGCAGCTCAAGGTGTGCACCCACACACAAGAAAGGGGCTGCAGCCAGCTCAGACCTACCAGGAAAGCTCACAGACAGACCTGTACCTTGTTATGTGGCGATTCCTTCTATGTGCATTTCCAGTGCCCAGATGGTGGCCCAATGTAGAATAACTGGGCAAAGGCAGGATGCCAGCATCCTCTCTTATGGTGCATTCCTTTATAAATTGCATTGTGGAGAAATGAGCACCTCAAGGCAACTTTAGGTGCTAGACGACAAAGCCACTCACCTCTCCAGACGTGCAGCAGTGGAGGTTATGGCCTGACTGCAGCAGGGGTAAGAACCACCAGTCCCACTTGCTCCTTTGCTCGCTAATGTATATTCATCTTTTGCCACCTTTATTTTCAGACTGCCCTTCTCTTCCCACACAGCCAGAGTCAATGTGGGAAACAGATTGCAGAGGCTCATTTATTTTCCAAACACCCTGCTGCATGGAATTTGCAGCTCCTCAATGGCCACAAAACAGCAACAAACTTGGCAGCAGCAAAACATTTCCCTTACAAACAAACAAAGAAGTTTCGGAGAGCCGCGTGGGGTTCATTCAGCTGACGTTGCTTGCCTTCTGTGTTGCGTGCTGCAGGGGAGAAGAGGTGTCTTCCTCTGCTGTTATTAATAAACAGGAGTTTACATTACTTCCATGGCTGGAATTAGAGGTTTCCTCCCCAGAAAAGGTATCTGAGATGCCCAACTGCTCTTCATACACTGTGAATCAGGAAAACCTGTGCTGCAGCTTGCAATGGCCATGGTTTTCCCAGCGTTTGGCAGAATCTGGGCTGCCTTCCACATACACAGCTGGATGCTGTGCAGCGGCATGCACGGTGCTGTCACTGTCACTGGTAGCAGTGGGGCAGGGCAGCCTCACACCTCCAGCACCACTGGGTGTGCAGCTGGAGGGAGCCTTGAGATGGACACAGGGACCTCTCCTTCTGCTGGGCTGGGATGGGCAGCATCCTGCTGGCTCTGCTTCTGCATCCTGAGGGTGAGTCCCTGGTGTGAGCTGAGAAGGCTCCGCAGTATTGCCAAGTAGGAGAATGGCTTTTATTTCATTAGCTCCGTCTGCAAAAACACCTTCTATGCTGCATATTTAGTATGTGAATATTCCCCTGGCCTCATCCTGCAAATGCAGCGCCAAAGATACCCCACTGAAGGGAACTCTAGCTTTGGCTAGAGCCACTCAGGAGCCCAGGGACAGGAATGTGTTGTAAATGAAGTGTATGGAAACAAAATCCTACTGGTTCTGCTCAGGAAAATGTGCGGTCAAAAGTGGTCAAAAGTCTGTTTCAAATGGATTAAAGAGCATGGTATGCTCAGCTGCTTGCAGGTCCTTGGAGCAAGGTTGTGAGTGTCAGATGGAGGTAAATTGACTGAAGAGGCCAGTATGAGCCTTGCAGGGCTGTATGGACCAGGCGTGCTCAGTGTGCTGTGGGTGCAGGTGGGGAGCAGCTCTTGGGGCACACTGCACCCCTCTCCAAGGGGCCTTGCAGCCCATCACAGCCACTTCCCAGGGAGGTTGCATCAGGATTTTGCATCAGCCATGGAGCAATGAGTAATGGAGCAGTTCTGTGCCTGAACAGCAAGTCAGTAGAGGAGAAAAGTCTTGTTATCTGCAAGGATTATGACCTTCCTTCCCTTTTGGAATAGCATTGCCATGATTTTCTTTATAAGACTGTTTATGGAGAAAATCAAATTGGTTTAGTTAGACTTCAGATGCATTTATGATCTTGGTGGGATCATAAAGCCACAGCAGGATATAAAACCATTGCTGATAATTCCTGGGTATAGCCTTGTGCAACACAGTGCAGAGGAAATTACTGTCAGAGTGGCTGTTAACACAGCCCTCTGCAGTGGGACATGGCTGTTTGTGAGCAGTTTCTGCTCAGAGCTGAGAAAGCTGTGAAAATGCCAAAGAGATAGGAAGCAGTTTTTATGGGATGCCTTCCCTCGGAAGGGAGAACTGAGGTGGCAGCCTCCTTCCCTCTCATCTCCGGCCCAGAGCAGTTGGGATCTCACTGGCAGACCTTGCCCAGGCTGCTTGCCCAGATTTGCCAGCTCCAGCATCGCCTTCCAGCCCTCAAGTCAAACATCCCGGTGACCCATCATTCCTCACAGATTTCCAAGGTAGATCGGGAATAACTGCTGTTCTTATTTCAGCTCCTATGGCAAGGCCTTGGGTTGTAAATGACATGGAGGAGAGATGAGGAATGACAAATGTCATAGTCCAAGGTCAGCTTATAGTCAGTGTCTTGGGAGATCGGGCTGGCCTCCCATCACCTGCATCTCCTGCTGGGGGCAGATGTGAGCATGAAGGGACTACAGCAACAATGAGCTAATTCCTGGTGGTGAAAGAGCTCCTGCTGAGGCCACAGGACCCGTCTGCCTCAGCACCCAACTGCAGCAGCCTGATTGCCCCTGTTTGCCAAAGGGCCTCAACATCTCCCACCCAAGAGGACCTGCACTTGCATCCCACTGCGGACCTGCTGCACCCCAGGGTGTCCCGTGTGCCTCACCAGGGCCCAAGGAAATGCCATGCAGCTGAAAGCAAATGTTACCCCTCCTGGTCAGCAGCTCACCAGTTCTCATTCTCTCTCTGCCCCCTGCCTTGCTGTGAATCTATAAATACTTCAGGAGTGTGATAAATGGAGGATTGCTGCTAAGGCTTTGTCAGCTGCCGGTGGAGCTGACTGTGCAACTGTTAATTATGCCTCAGCAGCAGCCGGACAGGTTTAAATCCTTTTGCTGGTCTGAAATGCTCCCTCTGGGGAAGCTTAAGGAATAAAGGTTGTCGTGACTCATGGGTGTTTGCTTCCGCTTCTAGAAAGTATACGTGACACTGATTGCTGCATGGAGGGCTCTTCTCCTCGCTCCCGTTGCCTGTTCTTGGAAATACATACTCTGTTTAATGGCAAGAAGTTGCTTCTGCAGATCTGTAGCTGCAATCAAGCAGTTAGCATGCTGCCCACATGTGCAGAGAGTTTACCCATGAAAGCTTTCCCTAGCAGACAAAACTGGGTTGGAAGAGCAGTGAACTGCAGGGGATAGCACTGGGTTTTCTAGGGAGAAATAATAAAGGTTAAGGCCAGTTAATACCTCACTGGAGATAGCCTGGGGATGAAGGAATCAGTGGACAGTGGCTTGGGACAACATAATCCAGCTGTGTCAGGCTTGCCAGGCTGAGCTCTTGTGGGTTTCTGTGTCTCCATCTACAAGCTTCCTGCTCTGGGTTGCTTTCTGGGTTTGCTGTGCTCTATTTCTACTTGTGTTTCTCAGAAGAAAGGCTTTGCTCTGGCACATGCATGGCAGCTTCCAAATTCTTCCACTGAATGAGGGGCATGCACCCCAGGGCTTAAATCCTGGAGTTAAAACATTCAGAGTCATACAACAGCTACATCAGAAACACTTCCTAAGCCACTGGGTAAAAACCTCTCCCTTTTTCTGCCTCTCACCCTCACCCTTTAGTACAAAGTGCCCTGGGTGCCGTGTGGGTGCCCTGTGCAGAAGTATCATCATGGAGGATGGATGATGACCTGCTGATATGAAAGAAAAATCCAGTCAGGGTCTCCAAAGCTGTTTGCAGAGCCAAGCCTGGAGCTGCAGGGCTTGGTCCTAGCCACCCTGCCTGAGCTGTGTGCTCAAGGGAAAGACAGGGAGAGGTAGGATGGCAGGTGTTCTGTCCTGGCTGTTGCACTAGCTGTGCCAAGTTTTCATTGCATGCTCCAAGTTCGTTACTGACCTGAGCTCCGCACACCTGCTTAAGACGTACTTTCCACACTTAACTCATGTAGAAGATTGTTCTAGGGCACTGTAAAGCACTGCTGAGTCCCCGTCACAAGCAATAGGCTGCTTTCACAGGCACTTCCTCTTGGACTTCTTCCAACTTGATGACTGCGTGTGATTTCTCTCGTGCCATCAAATAAATGATGTTGCTGGCAAAGGACTCTGCCTTCACCTCGCTGGCAGTGTGCACAGCGGTGGGTACCCAGGCACACCAGCCTGTGTGCACACTCACACACTTGCACTTACACACCCAGGCACACTGCTGCAGCACCACTTCCCAACCTCTGGTCTCCAAGTCAGGTTCCCTCTGCAGAGCTTTCAGCACGATTGGGCTGTGAGGATTTGCCAGCAGAGCCTGGGGCCTTACTCTGCTGCAGTCACATGGAAAAGAGTCTCCAGCTCCCGTATCTCCAAGTCCCTCTGTGATGTTTGGACCCTGCTATTAAGGCTAAAGAAGTGATACAGCCTCAAGGTGAGAGCCTGGGAAGGGGGACGGGACCACATCGCGCTGTTCCCTGCACCATCCCTGGCACATCACCGAGCATCCAAACCCTCTTTGCCTTGAGTTTCTTTCCTCCCTCCACCTGCTGTAAAATGGAAGTGGTAAGAGTCACATCCCTGAAGATTGCTACCAGGGCTCAAAGCAGACAGCTTTGCAAGCGATGACTTTGGTAGCATTTTCAGATTTTCAATAGTCAGAAACAGTGAGGGAAAGAGTCACAGCAGCTTTTGAGATGCAAAATCCCCCATATTGACTGGGAATGTGCTCAATTTGTTCTCTCCACAGAATCTAAGAGATGGTGCTTTTCTCAGTGATACTCCTGTGAAAATGTGATGTTTTGATCTATTTTTTAATGGCACAGCTCAGTAGCCTCATTTTAATCAGCCACCCAGCACCCCTGGGAGTGCTGGAGAAGCAGAGGTGACATCTGTCCATCAGCAGTTGCTGGCCTCCCAGCAATCCTCCTCTCCCCCACTTACAAACAGCTCTCCTCCAAAGGAGAGGGGATTTACATTAACAGCATGAGTGGCACCTCTTATCTTGGCAGCACCTGGAGCGATAAGGGCAGTTGCATGAGGGATGAACATTAATGTCTAAAGAAGCAGAGCAGCTTCCTGCAGAGGCTGGGAAATGCTTCCTCATGTCTACCGAGGGAGTAAATGGTACAAAGAGCCTGCCCTCTCTCCCACAGGCATAATAACAACCTTTGCATTACACACCCCATGCTAGATGCTTTTCTGCGCACTTAACAACCATTTGCCAGGACAAATTAGCAGCTGACACACACGGGTAATTGTATCTACACACTGGGAGATGGCCACTTTGGAAAGATAGATGCGAGGAGAATCATCTCGCCTCTCTCAGGCTATGCAGAAGTAATTGGAAATGGTAGGCTCTGATGAAGAGAGGACAGGAGTTTCATTCCACCTGAGACAGGTGCCAACAAGCAGAGAGGAGAACTCATGGCTGGACATAACCTGGGGATCCCAGCTTGTTGAACAGCCCAGGCTGGCTGCAGGTAGAGAGAGGGTGTTCTTGTACATCCCTGAAAGGGATAACTGTGCCATCACCCCACCACCCGCACTGCTCCACCAGCAACAGTCACGTCCTGCTTCCCAGAGGACCAATGCCACTCCAAGGGAGATGCTCTCAGCTCCCACAGAAGGAAAGAAAAGGAGGAAGGATAGAGATTTAAATAAGCTGAAGAGCAAAATTACTCTGGGCAAAATTCCAGCAGTGCCCAGGATATCCACAAGTAGCAGGAGCTGTTGATCTCAGTGGTCTCCTACAAAATAACAAAGTCAGCCCAGTGATGGGGAAATCTTTCTGCAGTTGCTGGGTTGCTATTGAACTAGCTCTGCTCTTTGCCTTTGTTTCATCCTCGCCTGGAGAGGAATTGGATGGAGTCAATTTGCTCTACTTTGTGTCTGGTCATTGTCTGCCTTTCAACAACAAAGTTCACCAGGGAGGGAGGCAGATCAAAGCCCCTCTCTTTTACCACTGCAAGTGCAGGGTCCGTGCTGCCCAGCCAATGCTCTTTAGCGACAAACAATGCTGCCAGGAAATGACCAGCCCCACTCGCCTGGTGATGCTCTCTCCTTGTTACAAGTGTGTGCTTTGTTTCTTGATGTGCCGTTAGTCACTTAGAGACTCACATCTCACTAGCTCTTAGGACACTTAGCTGGGGAAAGCAGGTTGGTAGTTCCTCCAGTTCCATGTGGTTTTGCAGCTTCTCTTGAAGACCTGCAAGGACTGCTGAGATAAGCACAGGGCCTGCCAATTGTGCCTGCAGTTGTAGACACTGCTCTGCTGAAGACCTCAGCTGGGGATACCACAACACTGCCCAAAGCGCCAGGGCTGGGCTGGCCTCAGGAGGCATCTCGGTTTGGTAACAAGCATCTTCCCAGGGGCCAGGTAGATGAGGATAATGTATTGTGCAGGTCTACCCAGCCCTACCATCCACCAGTATGGACAAGCTTGGCACAGCAGATCCCTTATGGAACCTTTTCTGAGGCCAGGAAGCAGCAACACTGGTACCAGTGCATGTGTGGCATCCACACCTCCTCCATATGTACCCTGTCCTGGCTTGAAGGGTCAAACATTGCTGCTTCCCTGGGGATTGTTTAGCAAAGAGGAAAGTAGTGTTGAGTGATAATGGGTTTGTCATGACAGCCATGGTCCGGCTCCCAGTTAGATACAGAATATTAGTGGAAGAGTAATCCACGAGGGAAAGCATTGATGTGCCAGGAGGTTGAAAAGATAAAGATAAGGGAGAATGAGGGAAGAGCAGAGCTCTGCTGGTTTGGTACAGCCAGAGCAGCTCCTCAGGAGGGGACACAGACTGCTTGGCCACCTGAGGCATCCCAGCTATTAGCTAATGAACCAGCTCAGCTGCTGGTGGTGATGACTGGGACATCCAAGATGGGAACCGTGTGCCAGCAGGACTGAGGATAACAAGGAGGAGGCAGAACAGGAGGGGTTGGACACGGACACGGATATGGACCACAGCCTGGGGATTGCTGAGCTCCACACTACTTTCTTGGCAGCCACCATCTGGCTGGCTAATTACTGTATGTTATAATGTCCTTTGGGAGTTTGAAGTACTTGTTAGTACTAATAATGACAGTAATAGTCAAGATTAAAAATAATTAAGGCAGCAAACTGGAGAGATTGGATGCTCAACTGCACTGATAACTGAGGGGACTCCCCCTGATCCTTCCCTTGTTACAAGGTGAATGCCATGATCCCCCTGCATGGGACAAGGATTTGGGGAGATTTCAGAGGCACCAAACTTCTGTCTCTGATTTGTTGTTATTGTCTCCTCCTTTGCAGGCAGTTTGCCTCAATTTCAATGAAAAGACAGCAGAGGAGAGTGAGTGATGGCCCAAATATCTACAGCTGCTATCAAATCAAGTTCTGGGGGTAAGTGATGTTCCACAGAGAGTTTAAAGCAGAGGCTAGTGTTGTGAGGTCAGGTAAATGATGATGTTACTGGGGTTCTATATGTAGCAATAATACAGGTCTTGGAAACCCAGAGAGAAACTTGTACTTGGTGCTGCTATCACTGAAAAAGGTAAGGATGAAAAATTGTTTTTCAATGCTCCCCTAACAGGCTGTAATCCCATTTTCTAGCAGCCATCAGGTGTGTGGTGCAAGGGCAGTGAGGGCAGGATCTCAGGCAGGCAGGGGGTTGCACAGTGTTATCCTGATGGGCAAAATAGGAGCAGAAAGTGCTTTGTGTTTCTGTTTGGCAGAACACCTGACCTCTGTGGTTCACAGCCTTCAGGAAAGCAAGAGAAGCCTCAAAGCAGGATGAAGGTGGTACAGATAAATGGGAAGGCAGGGGGAGGAACTGAAATGAGCTTCATTTGCTTGGTCTAAAAAAACCTGAGAGATGGAGGGAATGAACTTAGAGCATGAGCGTGAAGCTGGCATTAATGAGCTGAGCAGCTCCCGTCAGCTACTGCCCTTGGAATCTATGGCAAAATCCTGCAGTTCTGTCAGGTCTTGCAGTTTTGGGGCTCTTCAGTGGGTGCCTGAACAGCCCCTGCTCCTGGGGATCACCAAAGCTTAAGAAGATAGCTGTTGCATCATTAAAAAATGTATATAGCCCACGGTATTAATGGGAGGAAGTACAGAAAAGGTGCTTTGTTAAGCTTAAAGGCTGAAAAAGAGAGTCCAACAAGAAGAAAATCTTTCTTTTATTTTCTTTCTTTAGTGACCGAGAGATGTATTCCAGCAGATGCAATTGTGGTTCCTTTAGAAACAAGACAAGATTAAATGTGTTGTAAAATACATGCCAAGCCATACAGCAACCGAGACTCACAAAGCAGGTAATGGATAACAGGTACTATATTTCAATAAGCAGAGGAGAAATAACAGTGGTTAATGCTGACATCTCGAAGTTGTTTCCTTTTCAAGCTGTCCTTGCCGTGGAATCTATTTATCACTTTTCTATGTTATGCTATTTTATTTTTTCAAGAAAAGAATGTTTAACTGAATCTTTGCGCTTCTAACAAATGCTGGCCCTCTTTTCCAGATCCGTATTTTCTCTAAAGCAGCAGTTGGCAGTGCTAAATGTTCCCTGCTACTGCAGCCCTGTGCTGTGCTGCTTGAGGTGTGAGCTGATGGGAGAGCACTCGGGTACATAAGATTTACTGTGCGTGTTTAAGTCCGCAGAGTATTTATTTTGAGACAAGGTAGTATTTCAAATTAAAAATCAAGGCAGGTAAAGGTTGTTCTGGTTGTGGTGATGTACAGCGAGGAGCCGGGCTCACCAGCCACTGGATGGCATTGTTGTTTCACACGGATAAAAGCTGTCGTGGCTGCCCTATGCAGTGCCCTGGGCACCAAGGTTCAGGAGCCTCTGTGGTATGAAGGTAGTCAGGGCCTGGGTGACACGGCACATTGATAGATCTGCCCTCGTAGGGCAGAGGGCTTGGGAAGAGCCTGGTCAGTGCCATGCTCAGCTGTGCCCATGGCTGCCACTGCTGAGGGCAGTCTGGTGTCAGCTTCCTGCCTGCAAAGGATGGGCACAGCCCAGGGCACTGCATGGGGGAACCCTCCTATGGGCAGCCAAGGTGACAGAGGGGGCAACCTTCCTGGGTGCCTTTTGCATCCAAAAGGAGCTAGCACGGCTGCTGAAGTACCCCCAGTGTGGGGCATTTAAGAAGAGAGAGGATTTCAGATTTGGGAGGTGAGCAGCCATGGCTTACATCAGTCAGAGATTACGGGCTGATGACACGTGAGGTGCTGCAGACACAATGGAACACTTTGTGTTTGCTTAGGTCCTGTGCTTACCTCCTGTCATCCTTTGTTTCCCCCTCACCTGCCCAGGACACTGTGCCTCAAAAGCAATGGGGTTATTCCTCTCCATGGGAGGGGAACATTTTGCCCTTTGCTGTGGGGAAGAGGTGCTCATCCAGTGTGGAGGGAAGAGCCCAGCAGATGGGAAGGTACCTGCAGCAGACAATGCTGAGCAGGTAGCCTTTAAAGGAAAGGAGACGTGCTCTTCTCGGTGCTTCGCAGAGGCTGGTGGCACACAGGTCACACCTTCGTGTGCAGGCTGGGAAATGAGTATTTACAAAGGAAATGTTAGACTAGCGGGGTTTTCACTGTTGGTGGGGTGAGCTCCTGAGAGTGCTTCGTTGGAGCATGTAGGCAGGTCTTTTGCTAATACTGCTTTTTAACTACCTTCATAAGCAGCTCCTGCCTCTGTAACTTGAAGACATGTACCTGTTCACAGGTTCTTGGAGCTATCAAGATCTGCACATCCTGTGCAAGCACCTCTGAAGCAAACAGAACATTGGTGTGTATTAAAGCATTGGCTTCGTGAGAAGCCCCTGGGAGTGCTGTGTGAGCAGGGGACTGCTCCCTGCTTCTTTCCACATGAGGAATAGAAAGAACCAGCTGAAGCAGGCCGGTGATACACTCCAGTTACACAAAAGGGCACCTCACACAAGGGGTAATTCAGACAGGAATCCTTGCTGCCAGATGCCAAAAGTGCGTTTGTAATGCGACGGGAGGAATTAATGGAAGAACAATTAGTTGAGGCAGCGGTGTCCTCTCTGGCTGAGGGACTTGTTAACCACAACTCAGTGAAGGCTTGGAAAGTCTTAGCCTTTTCCTTGGGAAGCCACTATAGAGAGAAAGCACAGCATCAGATGGACCGCTTTTATTCCCCAAGCACTATAATAGCTGGGCTGAACACCGCTGGGATGCTTTATGCTGCTGTGGCTAGACCACAGACAGCCATTTCTTTCTTTTCTTCTGTTTTTCTATCTTCCCCCCTACGAACTGTGTTCACACAAATAACTCTTTGTGTGTGTGCCCTCTAAGAGGAAGTGCAGCAGCTGCTGCTAGTGAAAGGTGATTTCCTCTTGTCGAGCCTTTGCACCCCTGTGTCCAGCCGTGCCCATCACTTAGCTTAAAATCTCTGCTGTGTTTGGGAAGTTGCATAATGAATCTCCCTTGCAGACTGTGCAAATGTTGTGATACATTTTGCCAAAACCAGCACAGAAACTGCAGACAGGAGAAGTGTAAAACCAGCTGAAGGTTAACCCAGGACAACAAGGCACTACAGGTGAGTTAAATTTGGGTAGGGAATTGCTGGCATTTGTTTCTTGGAAGTGAAAACACGTCATTGTTTTCTGCACTTATTAGCCCCCAGGATGGCTCTGCAAATCCCAGCTGTGGCTTTTAGTCCTGGCCATGCAGGAGGACTCCATGTGCCTATCTTATCAAAGCCCAGCCCAGACGTGGGTATCACAGCTCTGAGATGGGCAGTTCTAGTTTAACTCTTGTTCTGCTGAGCTGCTGCAGATCTCCCAGTGTCATCCTGGAAACATAAAAGCAATCACTACAGTGTTTGAAAGCACCATTCTGGGAATTGCCAGCCATTGTGGCTATTGAGGTGCAGGAGGGTGGCCACAGGCTCAAGCACTTGCAGGGCTTGTGTGGACATTGGCTGTAACCATGTGCTAAACACGCATGCAATTGCCAGAAAGGGTTTGCAAACCACCTGCAGGCTCCAGTCTGTTCTCTCTTTGAACAGCTCTGAGTAAAAAAGTCTCCCACTTTTTTCTTTTGGGTTTGTTCTTTGGAGACTTTTTGATGGGGAATTAATGGTCAGGAATAATGTTGCTTCACCAGGCAAGCAAAGGACTTAGAAAATCAGTTTTTCATCTCCAGGAGAAACCTCAATTTTCCTTCCTCCGTAGCCAAGGGCATCCCAGAGCAGTGCTGGGCTGCTGGCCTTGGTTCCAGCAGTCTCCCACCTCAGTGCTGACCTGGCTGTGTTTCCAAGGCTGTGCAGTGCAGCATCAGCATGCTATGCCCCAAACACCACTGCCACTGTTCACTTGGTGGAGAAAGCCACAGTGGCAGCCCGAGGTTTCTGGTGCAGAGCAGAGGGTGAACATTCGCAGAGGCCAAGGAGAGGGAAGGAAAAAGTCGCTCCCTGGGTTTATTTCTGTTTGTATTTTAATTTTAGGGCTGCTCACAAGTGGAATCGTCTACGTGCTGCCATGGAAACAGCAGCCTTGGTCCCCAGTGCAGCTTGCAGCCATCTGCAAGGGAACAATTGTCGGCCTGTTTGTTTAAAACCATCCGGGGTGGTGCTGGGCGGCGTGCGGCTGGCCAAGGGGAAGACACATGGGACATGACAGGACGTGCTTGTCACACTGAATAACACAGCGGACAAATGCCCGCAGACGGGATCGACGATGTCCTGTCTGGAGAAGCGCTGATGTGTAAAACCGGTGTGAATCACATTGGTTGAATGAGTGAGACCCGGGAACTGCGGCACACGGCGTTTGACGGCACATGGCATTCACGCTGATGGGTTTTGGTTCGTCTGGACCTCAGCAAGCAAAGATCTGTGTGTGCAAAGCCTCTGAGAGGCCACAGTGTGGGAGCACTGAGCAAGCTGCTGCTTCCGAGGAGCTGGATTTTGACTGCTCCGGTGGGAAATGAAGCCAGGTTAACTTTCTGCACGCGAACAGTTTGACCGAACACACCAGGCTTCCTGGAGTGAAGCCGGTGCGGAAGGCTGAGCATCAGCCAGCATTTGCCAAAACTGCTGGGAAACCAGCTCCTGGCTTTGCTCAGCCATGTGTTGGGCTTCAAATCTGTGAAGAAGAGGTTCTGTTTGCAGGCAGCTGCCCTACCTGAAGAGATGCACATAGAAAAGAGATGCACATGAGAAATTGCAGAGACTCTGATCCACACTAACCTCCTCCCTGCTTGGGTGGGACTATTAAGCCCAGGTTTGGTCTGCTGGATCATGACCTAAATGTGCTCTGATGTCGAGCGTGTATTGCTATGATCTCATGCTGATGCCATGTGGAAAGCCACTGAAAAGCCCTGCCAGAAGAAGGTGTCTTCCTCTGCTAGGAATAGGTGAGGTTACAAGCTGCTGGCTGCCAGCTCTACCCTTTACCCTTCGGAGGTCCTTCAGCACCATCAGTACCCAGCTGTGGGCTGGCTTGGGTTTCCTCACCCTTGTCATCTGCCTGGAAGGCCAGCACAGGCAGTGTGGAGGCTCAGGACTTTGCCCGGAGTCCATGGAGGAGCTGATTTCTCCCCATCAGCAGGAAGGGGAGCTCAAACAGTCTCCAAACTCATGTGCATGGAACCTGCTGAGCTGAGCTCGCACACCCACAGTCCTTCCCTCACCCAGCAACCAAGCACAGCCCTGTCTGACACAGCCGGCAGTCACCTCGGCTGGTTCATGAAACCCCTTCATTTCTGCTTGTCCCCCTCAGACCATTTTCCTCTGAGATCCCCGTGACTGCACTTTACCTGTGTGAATATTCAGGGGGAAAGATGTTGAAGCTTTTAGGCTCAGATGTCACTTGCTTTCTGTGGGAATTTGCCATGGTTAACCTGACTGCAACTATCTCATTCAGTCAAGCAAAGAGGAGAGAAATTACTTGGTTCTCATCTACTTCATCTTCAGAACTATTTAATGAAAGAGGGAAAATAAATTCAGGGGGGCTTGTGGGCATCCTGAGAGTAGAAGAGGTAAAATTAATCCTATCAATAATCCATGATGAATGATTCACTCAGCTTTTTTATTCACAGTTGCATATAGTTATCCTCATTCACGTGGAGATGCAGTACTCATGGAAATATATACAGATTCATATGCATATGAATTATGAAGCCCAGCGAGGGTTCCTACGCAGCCAGGGTTACAGCTTGGTGTAGCTCACACGTGGTACAGGACTGCACGGCCCTCGCTGCTGCTGGGCTCTTTGGAGCTCCAGGAGGTTTCCGCACAGAGCTTGGCTCCTCGCTGCTTGCATTTTTCACATCAAGTTCATCCATGTGCTCTAGCAGGGATGAGGAGGGGAAAGGGACTGTGTTGCCCTCCCTCTTGGCAGCAGGGGTTTACAGAAAGAGGGGCTCCATACTGCCTGGTGGGAGAGGTGATGCTGGTGTCCCCAGCCCTCAGCTGCCTCCAAGCAGCTCCCCTGCACTGAGGCTTCCCTGTCTTCTGCCAGTTTATACCATAATCTTGTCTCTGGTTTCAGCGGCGTGGTCCCAACCTCCCAGCAGCAGCAGCCAGTATCTCCTGCAGTGCAGAAAGACAAGCACCCAACCATGCCTTTGTGCTGGGAAGCTGGGTCCTCTCAGCACTGGGGGGAATGGCAGGAGATGTATTTGTGCTTCCTAGACAGGTCTTTTTCTTCCAGAATGTCTTTGCAGGAGAAAGGAACCAAGTGGAAAATTTTCATTAGAAATGGGATTTTTAAAAACCAGTTAAAACAAAACAATTAAAAGTTCTGTCACACTTCTGCAGCTGAGAGAGAGGAGTGAGATGGACCAGGACTCCCAGCAGGAACCAGAGGAAACATCAGATGATGCTGAAGAGCAGAGGACCCAACCCCATCAGACACTGCTCTGACTTTGGAATCACTGTGCAAGTTCTTGAGAAGAAAACCCAAAATGTACACAGAGCAAGCAGCAACACCAGCCTGCGAGGATGTGGGAACAGACGTGGCCTTATTGGAGAGAGGAGAAGAGGCAGCCTAGGAGGAACAGCCCCAGCGCAAGCGCTGACTTGCATCCTTCCCAGCTGAGCTGCAGCAGCATTCAGCACTTCTGCAGGTACCTACATCTGCTGAGGATGCTTTATTATCAAGTGTTATTTCACCTCTGTCATCCTTAGATCCCTTAAATAAAGGGATTATTCAGTAGCTTCCAGCTCATGGACTGTAAATGTGAAATTTGTCTCAAAAAAACCATAAAAAAGACAAACTTGTGCCCTGATACCTGACTTATTTAATATTCCATCTGGATATTGTGGAATACTATGACTGGAACCAGGAAAGAGGTAGGTGGTCTTACTTATCTCTGCTCATTTGAAAGTTGGGGCTGTGCAGTTGATGAAGAAAGAGGTTTTTGTCAAAGGCAGCTCAAGCCACCCATTGTGGAGGGGCTGCCCTGTCCTGCAGGGAGCTGCCTGGCCCTGCTCCATCTCCAGCTGGTGATGCCATGGTTGCCCCTTGCTTTGGTTTCTTCTTTGGTTCTGAGATAATAAATACCTCAAAGGATTGCTCTG
>JBCJKH010049689.1:0-17715 GCA_039877255.1 Loriculus beryllinus | reverse complement strand
TACCTCAAAGGATTGCTCTGAGGGGCATTTCAATGCTTACAAAAAAATTTGGTGACCCTCAGATGAAACTTGCTTTAGTGATGTCTGTATTACAAGCTGTTCAAAGTGAGTGCAAATGTTCTATTTTAAAGTCAGATCTACCTTAAACTAGATATTAGGTTAATATATCCAGGTAGTGTGGTAAAGTGTGGGGAATAAAGCAAAGTGCTCTGCAAAGAGTCAGGTTTCATACCATAGGTGTAGGAGTTTATTCAAAGGCCTCTCCATTTAGGTATCACTAACATGATTTTCTTCGATCACTTTAGTTTTGAACTTCTTCCCACCTTAGCTCAGGCTGAGCACTTTCATCATGAGTCTGGGAACCTGGATACATGGCAGTACTGCAGCATCCGGAGTGCTCCCTGGACTAAATATGAGTAATGTAAAGAATAGAGGGGGTGACAACAGTGAGACATAATTCTAAGTAAGGACAAGCACCAAATCAGCTGATGCTGTGAATCAGATGCAGACCAGAATTTTCCTCCTGCCTCACCTCTTCACAATGGTTTCCCTTACAAAATGGACTGGGATCCAAACTGCTGAGAAATCTGAAGTGTTCAGCTACTGCATCTGGACCTTTCAGCTTAGGTCTGGGTGCCAGGAGATGCTGTGGCCCAGGCAGAGTGCTGACTTCAGAGGTAACCTCTCAGCAAGAGTGGGGAAGCTTGCACTTAAAATCGAATGGAAAGAACGTTCCATAAAATCAAATGGAAAGAAAGTTCCATAAAATCAAATAGAAAGAAAGAAGAGTGGGAGGGCTGCATGATCTAATGGCAGGTAGAATCCTAAGAAACTTCATTTATTCAGGTTCTCTTTTCAATAAAGCCCATCCCACGCAACTGGGCAAAGGAGACCATGCTGTGTTCAAAGGCAACACACAGTGCACACCAAAAAGCTTCTCTGTTAAGTTGGTTTTATCTCCCTCTGTCTTATATTTGTGCCTGAAAGCACAGCCAGTGATCTAAAGCAGCGTCTGAGTTACTACTGCAGGAGTGAAGGCAGTGAATTCCACTGCATAGTGACTGTGATTCAGTCCTGATGAATCACTCAGCCACTTCTCAACTAGATCTTTGGCTTTATTATTGTTACAGAAGGAAAAAAGGAGGAGGGAGAAAATAGAAGAAAAAGCCACTGCCTTATCTCCTTCTCTAATCCTTTCCAATTTTTCTTTTTAATAATTTAATTACATTTTTATAGGCACCCCATTCAGGCTGAATAAACTCTTTGATAATCCTAGAGAGGAGCTGGCATTAAAAGGAGATGTGATGCACTATGATCAAAACTGATGACGGCATTGGGGTTCAGCATGACTTGGTGTTGGGCTTCAGGAACACCCGGTGATGGAATGGTCTTGCACTCCACCTCCTCCATGCATCAAAATCCATTCCCCACTTCATAGTTTGCATCTGGTAAAGCAAAGAGAGTGCTGGGATCCTGAGATCAGGACTGCTGTGGAGCAGTGGCAGGTAACCCCGCTCTGCTCAGGCACTGCTCTGCTCATACTTGGGTATTTCTGTACAAGGGTCTCCCTTTGTTTAAGCTTCTGCAAATGACTCCCTTGGCTCTCCAGCCAGCCAGCCCACTCTGCAGGCAGCAAAACACTTTGCTGCTGTAAGCTATAGGTTTTGCTTGGACAGGGAAATGGTTCCATATGCACCTGGAACTCATGGTGTAAAATACTACTCTCCTTCGCATATTGGTGTTATGGACACGCCAAAGCGTCGGTAGGTGAGGAACTGGGTGGCAGAGAGAGCACAACCAGGATCCAATGGTCCTGCAGTGAACGGGTGCAGGCTGGCATTGCTGGCCAAACCTCCAGCAGGACACAACCAATATTCCTGCCAGCACAGCATGGTTTGTCCCTGGATCTAACCACCGGTGCTGGGGAGATGGGGGCCCAAAATGTGAAGACCTTCCTCTGACTGCAGGTTTTGAATCTTTGTTCTAGCATTCCAGTTCTGTAAGTGCACAGCAAGGCTGGTGGAGGAGTTTGCTGCAGTGCCAGTCAGAAAGGGAGTGCTCGGTTGCCTTTTCCATCACTCTCCAGCTTGATGGAGCATCTTTAATCCTGACCCATGATGCTGCTGGTCTTCAATCCAGCGAAGCATTTAAACACCTGCTAGGAAAGTGCATAAACACATCCAGCTTCGGTTTGCCTGCTCAGGTGCAATCTGCAGCACGTGCTTGGCTTAGGGCTCTGCACCCTGATGCTTTCCCTGTTATCAGGCTCATTAGTAGCTGCTGTTGGAGATTCTGACTCAGAACAATAGCAAAAGCAAGTGAGCAGCTTGCTCTAAGGACTCCGGTCTTGTGGGAACAGCTACCACTGCTCGTTCTATGAGCAGACATCAAAACACATATATATATATATAAACTCAGTATTGAAGCTAGAGGCTAGAATAATGATTTGACCAGAAAGCTCATGTTCGTACTACAGAGAAGGAAATGAAG
The DNA here is from genome assembly GCA_039877255.1 of Loriculus beryllinus. Taxonomy (NCBI): domain Eukaryota; kingdom Metazoa; phylum Chordata; class Aves; order Psittaciformes; family Psittacidae; genus Loriculus; species Loriculus beryllinus. The sequence goes on along the minus strand of JBCJKH010049689.1, from coordinate 15,225 downwards.
CAACACAAATAGTTTCAGGAACACTTTATTTTCCAGTTTTAAATGACCCACCTCAGCTCCACCCAGACCGGCCTTATCCACATTGTCCTCAGTGGTGCAAGTCTGAGAAAATCCAAACTATGACAAGGTGTTTCTTTGTGAATTTGATCTCAGTTTTACTTTTCTTAATGTTATTCTTTATCTGTCTTGCAGTTACTATAGTGATGAACAAATGCATGCAACAAACCCGAGGCCTGGCAGCCTGAGAAGGCGTGTGTGCCGCAACGGCTGAAAATACCGCCAAAGTTTTGAGAAATCACTTGAAAGATCTTTGCCAAAAATGCTCAGATCTTTAAAAAATAGGTCCTATCAGATGAGTTGATGATAAATACACAGCAAGCAACATACACTGTTGGATGCTCTGGTTTCTCCTGCAACTACACACCACCGAAGATGTCCCTTTTCCAGGTGCAATGACATAAATTGTGATTAAAGGACATGAAATTGATTGCTACAAAGCAAATTACTTCTCTGAACTTGTGTGTACTCTGCATCACCCCGTTCCAGTGCAGTTCTGTTCTGAGAAAGGACAGCCTGAAGAGCTCACAGTGATGTCTGTCATGGTGACCCACAGAGCCTGAGAGGTGTTGGATAAGTGCAGCAGTCTGCCTTGAATCCACGCCATGGAACTCATTCAACGGACTCTACCTCTTGGAGTCAAACCTGCTGATGTTTGTAGCCACAAGTCACATCAAGATGGAGAGGCCAAACCAAAAGGCCTTGCCCTGTGGATTTGATTGCAATTTGTGAGTTACCCATATCAGCAATGGCTGTGGGGCACATTTCTTAGGGCACTGCATGGAGTCCACACAGTTACACAGTGGGAACGGAGAACACTTGTCTCGTTCAGACCTGGAACCACTGGTGATGGAGGGGATCTAGCTATATCCTGGAGCTGCAGTTGAAGTTGAGTGCTGGTAGTTGGAGAAATATCTCCTCATTTCCAAAAGCAGACCTGGTCTCAAATCCTGCCTGCAGCTATCAGTACTGAGCCTCATGTTTACATGAGGCATTTACAGGCACTTTCCAAAGGAGAAGCTGCAGCAAGTCACTATAGCTTGAAACCCCCAAAACACAAAGGGCAGATCCAGCTGTGGAAGGTGAGCACACCTGGAGATGCTGCTTTTACGCTCTGTCCAATAATAAGTATTGCAAAAGTTCAGATGATGAGCTGGTTGTGGTGGCCTCGTCTGCCAAATCTGAGGTTTGTTGTGAGGTCATAGGGCCAGATTTTCAGGTGCCAAAGCTCTATTTGTGCAAGGAGCTGGGCTGACACTACGGCAGTGCGGCTCCAGTTCCCTTCTGCCATTTTCACACACAAACACACACACAAACAAACACACACACCCCCGAACCTGGCTTTAAAGGCCAAGAGGAGCATCACAAAGTCTTTGCCGGGATCGAGGGAGATTTGCCCTACCCAAAGATAAAAACTCGGGGGACACGTGGCCGGGAGCGCTGCGGGATGAGGCTGCCGGGGGGCGGCAGAGCCACCTCCACCCTGGACAGGACAGGACGGGACGGACCCAGCTTTACCCGGCGGGAGGAGCGGGGTGCGGGCAGCCCCTCTGCCCGGGGCGGGGCGGAGCCGTGGGGCGGGGGCAGCTCGTCCTGCGCTCCCGCCGCGCCTCGGCAGGCAGCGCCGCAGCCCCGTGGGCGGAGAGCGCGGTCCCCCCTGCACCGCACCCGCACCGCATCTAACCGAGCCCGGCTCCGTCCTGTCCCGCCGCCGCGATGAGGAGCCGCGCCTGGGAAGCCGCGCCGTGCCACTTACCGTGGCTCGGCCATGGTAAGGAACCGGAGCCCCCGGCGGGTGAGACCGGCCTGGCGGAGCGGGGAGCGGGGCGCGCTCCCGAGGGCAGCCCGTGCTCCTCGGCCCCCGGCCCCGCGGTGGTGCCGGCCGGGATCGGCGCTCAGGGGAGCTGCCCCGGGTTGGCTTCGCTCCGCCGTTTGGTGCCCACCGGTGGGGCTGCGGGAAGCGCAGGTGCGGGTCGGGAACGGGCGGTGCGGTCACCGCGTACCCCGGCGGAGAGGAGCCGCGTTCCGGTGGGAAGCGGCGCGGCTTTGGGACGGTGGCTGGTGCGGAGAGGGGGGGCCCGCAGCGCGGGTTGCCGGGTGTGATGCATAGACAGGCAGCGGCTGGGCAGGGGGGTTGTTAACAACGGGTGTTGTTACCGGCGTGTGTGCCCGCCGGCTCCGATGGCTCTGCGCCTGTTCAACCCGTGATATTCAGCGAACTGCCTGGAGTTATCGGTAGAAATCCGCAGGAAGGCAGGAAGCATTGGTGCGGCTGGGACGGGACAAGAGCCCGGTGCCACAGAGAAAGTTGCCAGGAAGGGAGCCTGGCCGGGATCTGCAGGAGTGGGAAGCTTGGCTTTCGTGAAGGTGCTGAAGGAAGGGAGGTGTTTTCCAGCAACAGAGCTCTGGGGGTTCAGTCAGCTCCGTGCTGATAGGCATGTTGCAGGGTCCACAGTGCAAAGCTTTCCGTGTCACATCCGAGCTCAGTAGCGGTTCCAAGCTCTTTGCTGTGGCTAAGTGTTTCGTCACTGCCGAATGCCGACCTGCCTCAGACTTACTCCGAAGCTGAGGAAAGTTAGCATCTCTAAGTGCTTTGATTCAGGTACTGGGATTGGAGCCAGCTTGTGGATCTAACGCCAGGAGAGACAGAGCTGTGTCTGAGTGAAAAAACAGTGTTACTTCCCCTCCCCTCCTCCCACAAGGCATCTTTCCTAGCTCCAAAACAAACTTCCCTATAGAAACTTTACAGAAGGGTGAGGAATTAGAACATGACACAGCTGCAAGTGTCTGCGGCTTCAGGGCAGCTAGGAGGGAGCCAGGTCCTGCTTTGCCAGCTGTAAGCTCCTAGACAGCAGTGGCAGTTGGTCTGGGCTGTGTTTTGAAGTATGTGATGTCATTATGACCTCATTTCTCTTTTGAAATAAAATATTTTCCTTTTAACGGGAGTATCGCCCTGTATTTGCTCAAGGAGAATGAGTTTCTCTGTCCCGTTTTATAGCAGCTGACTGGTTTTGCTTTGGATAGCAAAGGCAAGGTAGAGTTTCTTAGAATTACTTGGGTTCTGTCATTGCAGTAGTGGAGGATGTATAGCCAGGCTGAGCTCAGCCTCTGGGATACAGCTTGGGGTTTGCAGCCCTCTGTGCAGTACCACTCCTTGGGGCAGATCTGTGGTGTGGGAGCTGCTCCCATCCTTGCTCTAGGCAAAGGGGACCCAGGGACCTGGTGTTCCCATCAGGAGAGGGACCTCTGCCATGTGCAAGGAGCAGCAGCAGCCTTCCTCTCCTCTGAATGGATCTTCATTGCTTCTGTTCTCCCCTCCCAGCCTGACCTCAGCACCATCAGTACTGTCCAGTCATGCCCGTTGGAAAACAAACGTATGAGTGAACCTGTGTGTTTGTTTAAGGAATTAGTACTTACACACCAGGTATGTTTATCTTAATTCATTAAACAGTCCCCTGCTGGGGATAAACACAAACAGTTTCCTTTCTTCAGTACTCCACAAACACTGATTTAAAAGTAAGAGGAAGAAGTGCACTGACTGCTCCTGTTGGCTCATTAAAGCCCTCTAGGAAGTCTCCAAATTGAACATGCGGCTCCTCTGCGCCAACTGTGTTCCTGTGAGTTCCATCAGTGGTTCTCCCCCACCTCCTCCTCCCTGTCCTCTGGAGCCAGCTGGCACACCTTGACTTTCCCACACTCACTCCCCTTTTCCAAATAATCCCTATCTCCAGGAAATCTGAGGCAGGACAAAGAGCAAGGGTAAGGGTGCCTGCCCACAGGGGTCTAAGTCCTTTGGGTGAGAACTGTCTGTTCAGACCTGGTGGAAGGGGTTTCGAGATGAATTCAAGGGAGGCATGGCTTGATGTGGGTCAGAGGACTGCGGGCAGCCTCTGGTGAAGGGGGTGCCAAAGAGGAGATGGGAATTCCTCACCTCTCCTCTGGAGAGCACCTCAGGTCTCTTCTGCTTTCCACACCCCTGCTCCTGGGCAGGAGGCAGTGCCTGGGGGAATGTGAAGGATGAGTGGGAATACACATCCTAGTGCTGTGATGCACTGGGATGGGGAAAGGAGCTGAGCATCTTGAGGTGAGGACCAGGGTGTCCTCTGTGGTGACTCACCATGTTTCTGGCTGTCCCCCACACTGCAGGAGCAACAAGTGAAGGGTATGGTGTGTATGCTAAGAACATGTGAGGAGGCAACATATTGCCTTGCACATCCAACTGTCACACTGCACAATATGGAAATACTCATTGTGGGTTTGTGTTTGAAAGCAAAACCATTGTGTGAGTGAAAATCAGGAGAGTGTTGTCCTCCCAGCACTTACTGGTGCACAGGAGCAGAGAAGCAGGGTAAGATTGCTCCATGCATGGTTCACAGACACCCAGCTTGGGTAGATGGAAGTAATCTCAGTTATTTCATTGAGGAGCCACACTGATTTAAGATGCCCAAGGGTATAGCACAAGGACTTCAGTACTTGCTGGTATAAATACTGAGAATTCCACACCTGAACATCTGGAGGGACAGTTTGCCAAGTTGATAGAGCCTCTTGTGTCAGGGCATGACGATCACTAAGCTCCTGAGGGTAAAGAAAATCTTCCCTCATGGGAAGACTACTAATTAATTATCCACTTATGGTTTCCCTAGCGCAGTTGCTGAAAAAGACAGTGATGAATGCCAGGTTAGAGACATCCTCTGTTCGGATGTTGTCATTCCTGTGCTTCATCCCTCAGGTAGTCTCTCAAAAGTTTCCAAGTCTAAGAAGACCATTACTCAAAATTAAATGGTATAGGTGTTTATTTGGAAGCTGGTTGGTTGCTCTGGGAAGCAATGGTCTTCACTCTGAGCACTGCCTAGAAGGATGCTGAGAAGCAGAGGAGCCCTTTCTGCTTGCTCTGCACTGCCTCCAGGTTTTCTCCCTACTGGGCTCAGCTGGTGATGGCAACTTCTACCTTCAGGCCTGCACTTATGACCTACACTTGCCCTCAGCTGTCTTATTGCTCATTCCTCCTCTGAACTGATAGAGGAACTAAAGAATGTGTGGCATCATTTCTCGCCATGCATGGGTTATGCCTAGGGTGGAAAAGCAGGGTGGTACCTTCAGGTCTCCAGAAGGCTGAACGCCAGCATGTTTTCTGCTCCTGCCTCCTGTGTGTGTGTGGGAATAAAGCCATAAGAAAGGTAAAAGACACAGCTTAGGGTGAGCTGCAGCTCTGAGGTTGCTCTCATGTGGGCACCTTGTTGTGGTGCAGTTTATGGGGAAGAGAAGGAAAGTGCTTTGTGGCTTTCACTTTTAATCTCCTTGCACTTCTGTTTCCTGGGGTTCTCTGTTCTCCCTGATGCATTTGGTTGTGGGGCTGCCTTTTTGTCTGAAAAAGCTGGTGGTTGCCAGCATGATCTAACCTTTGCCTGAAGTGGTGCAGGGGGTGGATTGCCTCCCACAGGAGCCTTCATGTGTGGGTCACGAGAAGGGAGCAGGATGAGCCATATGCTTGTTCTCTCAGCTAACATGAAACCAAAACCAGTATGGTCAAAGCAGCTGACTTTAATATGGTCTTGTTGTGTAATTCCATTAAATTTATTTCTATTAGAACAAATAATCTAATTCAAGCCCCTCCTCAACCCTAATGCATTCAAGTGGCTGCAGACACATGGGTTACAGTGAGACACAGCCAGCAGTGCTTACTCTGTAAGAAGACAAATAGAACTTTGACAATGTTATGTGATTAGGGGAGCAATTAGAATAGCTGAAGGTGCACTCACCCAGGGGCTTGTGCGCTGGTAGAGATGGGTGGTGGGGTGGCAGCAGCTCTCCAGGGTGAGTCATCCCTGAGCACAGGGCATAGTGGTGCTGGGGTGCAGTGACAACCCACCTGGCTCCTTCCTCCAGGCTGGGATGGGAAGGTAATGGTGGAAAGATGCTTGCTGACCTGCGCTGGTGATGCTGGGCTGTTTTCCCATGTCCTGATGCAGATAGGAGAGTTTGCTTATTCATAGGTGAGCTGGGTTTTACAGAGCCATGTCTTGGTTGTGCCCGGTGCAGCAGGGGTTGGATCTGGACCTATCGCACAAACTTGAGCAGGGAAAGTGTTTTTTTTCTGGGTTCTTCCCTTTGCTCCCAAGATCCCTGGATCTGTATTTCACAGAAACAAGGCAGTTCAGTGTCCTGCCTTCAGTGTGTCTCCTCCCCACCTACTCCACCCTGCCCTCATCTCCTCTGTCTGTAAAGGTACTCACACCCACAGGATTGTTTAAAGCCTGTGTAGGTGTAAAATCAGTCCTGCGTGGTCCCGCTCGCACATGCACCGGTTCCCAGCAGCATCCCCACGCTCCCTCTGCCTCCCTCCCCAGCTCAGTGCCTGTCTTCTGATCTCTGCCTGGGTGAGAGCCATGTTCAGCCACACGCTACAGAGCTGAAGCCGTGGTCAGTGGCTATTGTTCTGTATTTGCATTGCAGCAGCACAGCCTACAGCTGCAAGGACCAGAGCAGCAGGGTAGGAACTTCACCCCAGCTGAGAGCAAGCGAAGCAAAGAGCTGGTGTGTGGTGGCAGCAGGGCACTCACTCCTCCATCTGCTTGGGCTCTTTGCTCAGAATCACATTGCTGTGAGGCTCGTTATTTTCTTTGACTCTTTCCCCTTGTTTTGGTTTGAGATGGCATAGACAAGTTCTGCCCTTATTATAGTTCCCATGGAGACAGGTTTGATGCTGTACATTAAAGGGGATGAGGCACAGTCAGCTCTTGGCTGGGCCAGCAGTTTTCCCATTCGTTTGCACTGCATCTCTCTCAGTGGGAACCCAAGCTCTGGGTCCCTGTCAGGGTCTTTGTCTTCAGAAACAAAACCTTAAACCATGTATGTCCTCCTCTTGTTCTATGTGCGACTGGCACAGCAGCAGTGTCTGGCTCTTGCTGCTGTTGGGCTCTTGCCTAGAGACACCTATGCTGTGGTTTGTGCTGCCAGGTTTCCACCTTTAAGCTTGGAAGTCCTTGAAATTAGCAAGTTTCAACATTATCCCTTTCAGCATCTGAGCAGCCACTCTCACAGCATCTATGAAAAACTCACAATACTGCCTTCAAGGCAGAAGGGTTAATTTGAATAGCAACAAATGAGTTAATGTTTTTTATTGTGTACCATGGCTGCTTTAACATTGGGAAGGTCACAGATACCACTTTTAAAGCCTTTCTCAGAGGTCTCCCTGAGAGGACTTGAAGGATGCAGCTGAACATTGGATCCAACAAATGAACTTTTCCATGCATGAGTCTGCTCGGCTGAGCAAGAGCGTGTACGACCAGGCCCTTATAGTGAACTGATTGGCAAGGTGAGATCCAGGCTGGTTTCAAATGGACCACAAAAACTGGAGAAGAATATTTGTGGCTTCTTTAAGTGATTATCAGCAGGATCAATTAAAACCCTTTTTCTGCAGAGCTCCAGCCACTGCCTGTGGTTTAGCAGTGCCCATCATGGCACAGGTAATATATGCTGCGTTACTGTGGTACTGCACTGATTTATGCCAGTGAAAGGGGGCTCATCCATGAAAAAACAGATTCCAAAGCTGAAATTCTTGCCCTCCCTGAAGTTGACAGTAATATTATCACTAATATAATCTGTGGATTTTTAAAGCTGGGAAAGGACTCCTGTGATTGTCTTGTCTGCTTTCCTGCCTAGAAGGGAAAGACAAACAAAAGAAGAACTGTAGTTAAGGAAATGTCTTCATGATTAATTCTAAAATATCAGATGGGGAATAATAAGCAAGAAATAAACCAGTTGTTTTCTTTAATAATAATAGGAGACAAAAAACCCAACCCCAACCCCATCCCCTGCTTAAATGCTGAGGATTTCCAAGCAGCCCATATAACAGAATGAGGAAATCTTTTTCAGTGGTTTGACCCCTTCCTGGGGTGAACTCCAGGCTGTTCCTGGGAGTTTCGTTCAGGGAGAAGACATGCGGTCTCCTTCTGGTTGGTGCAGTGCCAGGTGGAGTGTGTAAGGAGAGAGGAGAGAGCCAGGGCTCACTGCTGGAGACCAGACCTGGCATGCTGCATTGTGCCGTGCTTTGTCAGCACGAATGAGCAGGGCACCTTGGGAACTGAGGTCCTATTTACCAAGCGGATGAGTAGGGACTGGCAGGGAGGAGAACAGGGGCCTCTGTCTTTCTGGTGTGGGAGCGCTCTCAGAGAGGAGCCAGCCTGCAGCCACCCTCTCCATCCTTCCTTCCAGCTGGGCAGCTCCTTTCCTTCCCTGCTTTCCCCATCCCTGGGGCACTTTGTGCCATCACTCACACAGGGCTCAGCTGAATTCTAAACCAAATTTATTACAAATGTGCGTATGCTAAACATTAGATACCAAAAGGTCCCAGTGGACATTTAAAGAAACACCTGCCAGTATTGAACGGATTCCAGGACTTACTCTGGAGCCAGTTATTTTCTGGGATGAAGCCAGGAGAGTTAACTCGTTGCCGTGGGGATGCTGTCCACTGGAGACATGAGCTGCTTGATGTCTTAGGAGGATATCACAGGCCTTTCCTGCCTAACCTTAGGTGAGCAACTGGTATCCTGCTAATGCCAGAGAGAAACAGAGAACTTTGGTGCTTCAGCTTGTTTGAAATGTGTCAGGAAGAGCACAGCACAGCAGCTTCCCAAGACATGTGGGTGCTGTTTGTCCTACAGGACAGCACTCTGCATGCCCCCACTGACAGCCAAAGGTGGAGCGAAGAGGTTCACCTCACAGCACGGTGCTATGATCTAAAGCCCCAGAGCATGTGTGGGAAACAGAAAGTTTTCTTGGCTTCCATAGGCTGCATAAAGCAATGAATACTCAGATGTGCACAGTCTTTGCGCCTGGAGGAGCCAAATAGGGAGGAATATGGAGGTTGGATGGGGCAGGCAGCAGGTAGCTCAATATTTGGGCTTTGTAGCATCCTTCTTAATTTTAAGAGATTTCTAGAAAAAGAAATATTTTCTAGGAAAAGAAGTTTGGTTTTGTGTTGCTTTTTATTTTTTTGAAAAAGAAACATGAAGTCAGCGTGCTGTGAGACACTTGTAAGGTACAAGAGGCTTGTTTGTGCTGGATTTGCTTGTGACATGCAGTGCTATGGGTCTGGATGTCACCGCTTTGGATGTCACTCTGCCCTCACTCTGAGGAGGGTGAGTGAGTAGTTGGTAGAAATAAATGGGACACCCACTGTGCAAGCACATAAGAGCCAATTGCTTGATGCCAGTTGCTACTGGTGGAAGACGAAGTTCCCTTTCCCCCCTCCTCTTTGCTTTCATCCACTTTCCATTCTGGAGTTATCCGTGTTCTTGGATCTGACTTTCAGGTCATGTTGCACATGGAGCTGCTCTAGACACAGGCAATTCAGCATCAGCAGCTTCAAAAGTCTGTCAGTAGGAGCCAGGTTAAATAATCCACCCTGTCTTTTACTGTAGGGGCACGTGAGAGAAGTGCAAAGTAAGCATCTTGCTTCTGGTAGGAGTTTAAGAGCCTTGCTGGTCAGGGATAAATCACAGAATCTAATTAAAAACTAATTGCAAAGATGCCTTTGATGATGCATGGCTTTCTGTGCACTCTGCTTGGCTACACGTTCTTACTGTTTGGATCCCTTTTGTTTTAAGTGATGAAAGAAAACAACTAGCCCTATCTGCACTTCTGTTTATACTTCATAAAATAAAGCAAGCATTACTTGCACAGTGGTGATTAAAAACTAACCAGGGAAGTAGGAAATCAAAGAAGGGAATTTCCTTTCTTCTGCCCGTTCAGCTCAGGATTTCCCTGATCCATTGAGTAACCATTACTCCTGAAGGAAGTAACTGCTAAAAGAGAGGAGGAAGGTGAGCTCTTCATGAGACAGCATGGTGTGAGACGTGTGGGTTATGGTTTGTTGTAAGGTCAGAGTGAAGTGAGAGCAAATATCTGTGAAGGCCTATGTGCAAGGTCCTGTGTCCATAGTTGTGATTGTCCTCAGTCTTCCAGGCCCCTTCCCTGGGCCGCTGCTGGAACACCCTTCCTCAATGCCATGCATGCACCAGAACAATTTCTTTTTGCATAGTCCTTTGTACATATTGAAGTGCTCCAGCAGGGAGTATCTCCTTCCTCTGTGGCTTCCTAGAGCATCAGCTCTCTCTTAAACTGTACTGACCTATGAAGGGTATGGGATTTTCAGCTCAGTTTTAGGCGCTACAGGGACAGCAGAAGGATGAACATGGGCTCTGGTCACTAGGGACTTTACAATTCAATGCAACATGCATCTCGGATGTGATGGTTTGAGGGTCATAACTTTGGGCTTTGGTGAGGTCTCTATTAGAAACGCTGAGATTGGGATTTGGGTTGGTTTTGCTTGGAATAGCTCCTTCAACAGTGACTTTAAAGTATATATTCTGAAATTATCAGAGGTGGAAGAGAGGGGCACAGTGATGTTTTACATTACAATGGCATGACAATGGGATGCCAGTAAACTGCCCTTAAGTTCACCATAGCATTATCATCTGGTGTGTAAAATCTGGTTGGTAAATAGACATTACATGTAAAAAATGTCCTACTCAGCAAACCATGCTTCCAGTGAATTGCATGGGAGATGTCCAAGAGAATTAGTGCTGCATTAAGGGCTAACTTCTTCAAATTAACTATTTTTTATAAAGGGATTTGGGTCAGGGACTTTTTTCAATTCAAGAGCTGGAATCATGAATTTAGAATGGACCGAAAAATGTAGACCTAAGGGTGTTTGCATTTGAAATGGATTAGTGCTAGCTGGCAGCTTGAGTCCTGAAGGCAAACCCAGCTGCAAAATGTGTTAGTCCAACCTGCTCAGGTGGGGAGGGAGAGAGCAGAACGCTTGAGAATCTTTTTCACTCTTTCCCTCTCTGTTTAATGAAGGTTCACTTTTCCTTGAGCTACCAGCTCTTGCTCCATTAAATTTCCTGTGCAAGGGCTCAGTTCTGACCCAGGCCTTCACTGCTGGGATGCAGCCCACAATCCCTTTGAGCAGGTGATGCTGCTGGAGCCTCACCATGAGGAACATGGCAGGGGCTGAGATAAACAGGTCTTTGGTGGAGCAAGAAACAACTTTTTTGTTGTTCCCTGACTTTGGTTGGCTAAGCCAGAACACTGTCCTGGCTTTGCTTTAAAGCTAACAAGGTTGCAGAGACCAAAAGGCACTTGAGCTGTTTTTGAGGGAGGAAAAGATGCTGGGCTAAGGAGACAAGGCAGAGAAAGCTCCAGTGTGCTCCCCGGTATCATTTGCCAGAATGATAGACATCACAATAACTAGGAAAGGTGGTAAATGAAATCACTGATAGCAAATAATGGCAGGGAAATATGCAGGTTAAAGAGGAAATGCTGCATCTTAGTGCCAGGAGATGGAGCCTATATTAATACCGAAAAAGATTAGATAGAGGCAAGAGTGTTGCATGTGGACTTTGTTTTGGGCTATTATCCTTCAAGATAGTAAATGAAGGAAAATTACGATTGGCAACTAAATTGGATTGCAGCTCTTGTACTAGACCTCAGGCAGTGCCTTGAAATTCTACTAGAAGACCCAGTTCAGGAAGTTTTCAGCCTGGTTTATAACTTACAGAAGTGATGAACAAACCTTAAGTGCATGCAGGTCTGGTCAGGGGTGGATTCTTATTGCAGTCTAAGCAAGAGACTGGGTAAATAGAGGAAGAGTTGAACTTAACCACAATGTAACAGGAATTAATTCTGTATTGAAAATGGTTTGGTTACTTCTGCCCAGTGAAATCCAACACCTTCCGTTTTGGGTATTGCTTGGGAATCACATTTTCCTTTGATGAACACTTCAGAAACTCGTAGGCAGACCACCTTACAAAGTGGTCCATCCCAAATCTCAGCTTTCCAATGCTTTATCATTCAATCATTCAGTTTTACCATGTGCCACAATCTACCCCAGGCCTTTATTGAATGCTAGTTACTTACAGCCTTACTATGATGATGCTGTTGTACCAGTCTGGTTCTTGCTGGGTCTCCCTGGGCTCAAGTGCTGAAGGCAGAAGGTATGGGAGCTGTGGTTTGCTGTGGTTTTCTGGAACAAGTATGGGCATTGCTAAGTAGTTCTAAGGAAGGCAAGAATTAAAAGGTCGGGATGGGGGTTGTGCAGAGCATGGGCTGAGTAGAGAGATGATGCTCAGCAAGGTCTGCAAAGGGGGAGCTCTTGAACACACAGCAGCTTTCTTAGCATCTCTTACACTTCCTAAGTGATTTCAGGGAAAATGTCCTGTTCTAAAGAAGACATTTCTGAACACGTTTTTGGCCTAGCAGTGCTGAAAGTATTATGAGATGGAGGACGAGAGGTGAACAGGGTACAGTATGGCCTGAAGCAGATGGTGCCAAGTTTAACTTCCCTGCTCAGTCTCAGGGGTCTGGACAAGGCTGCCAGCTTTGTCTTCAAGGAAGTCTCCAACTTTGCTTTAACCCCATTTTGGGGAAGAGCTTTTAACTCCAGAACAGGCTTTAGGGTTATCTCCTTCAAAAGACAGCACTAGGGACCCAGCTGGCAGCTCACACATTTCGTGGCTCCTCCCATATCCAGCCTGCTTGGGTATCAAAGTGTGTGTTCATCATTCTGCAAGCCAGGGATGGTGAAATTCGCTCAGCGAGGAGCCAAGAAGGCTTCGAAAGCTAATTTGTATTTCAGGTTACTTTGTAATTCTTGGGTAAATTGGATAACTGCACATTTTGCATTTGATGTTACATAGTCCAGGCCTTGCCTGTCTTCCACCTACAGCTGGCGGCTCTCCATGGAGGATTTTGGAGCCCTTGGTGGGTGGTTGCTGTGGAGGGTGAGGGGGCACAGCCTGTGTACTGCTGTCTCACTTTGCTATTCCATGTGCTGCATTGCACCACCAGAGCCAGCAGCATGCTAGGACTCACCTGGCCAGGAAGAAGGGCAAGGGAAAGGCTTGGGGCAGGTGGAGGGTCACCAACAGCCAAGCATTCCTGCTGCATGGCACTTTGAAGATGAGGACTGTGCACAATGGAGCAAGCACACTCCATTGTTTATTATTAGCAAGAATGGTAATGGTGGCAGCAGCTGGACTACTTCTCTTTGGCTCCTCCATGTTTATCCACATCCCAAGAACTCCCTGCCTTACCTTTCTCAGCATCCCACCTGACAGGCGAGCTGTGAGGTATTCTGGGATGTTTGGCTTTGCAGCGTTTCCCAGTCAAGCCCTCTCTCTTCCACAGCCACATTCCTTTTCTGTAGCAAACATCAGATCCTTCACTAATCTTCGGGTCCCTGGACATTTACTAAGAGAGCTGTTGTTTATTTAAAAACAAACACACAGAAATATTAGCAGCAAGAGCCCAGAACAAGGATCTGATAATAGGGAACCCAAGGGAGACCGAAAGCTCTTATCTTGGCACACAAAAACATTTTTAGGTGATGAAGACTTAAAAACCCCAGCTAAAAACAACAGCAAGAAACGCACCCCAAAGACTTCTGCAAAGAAAAATGGCAAACACAGTGCACACTGATTATCATCCTTCACTGAAGCTCCAGCCCCAGGCAAAAATAGCATCAGGCACGGGATGCTGTGCAGCACAGCCAGCGCTGCACCGAGCAGCTAGAGCAGCAGGGCAGGCCTGCCCAGCTCCACATCGCTGCTGCCCCTCCAGGGACAGTGTCCCTTGGTGGGGCTGTACAGTGACAGCTTTGTCCTTCTGTTTCTGGTAATGCAGCCCGGGCTGGATGTGAGGTACCCTCTGCACTGATGTGGGCGAGCACAGCCAAGTGAAGATGCAGAGAGGGAAGAGGCATTTCATCTGCCCAGAGCTTCAGTACAAGGAGAGGCACATGGGAGGCTTTCTCCAGCTCTCCCTACCCCTTGTCACAGCCTGCACATGCAGAGGTCTGCCTTGGCTGCTGGCCTGCCAGCCACAAGAGGTTGTCTTCCTCCAGGAGTTTGTGTCCAGGCCATTTCAGGTGTCCTTTCATGTCCCCATGAAGCGTCCACTGACCTCTGTGTTCCAGGGAGACCTCCCCAGCTTGGCAATGGGAAGAGGGTATGCATTGCATGGTGGTGGAGCTCATGGAGATACCTGCTTTTAAAGGAGATTTTCATCTTCCCGTTAAACAGGGAAATAAGAGGTGGGTGGGCAACACTAAGAAGGATTTATAATTTAAATCCCAGAGAATTTGTATGGATTGCTGTGGAGCACAGAGCAACATTATTTGCCTCCTTTTATGGCAATGAGATAGGTTATCCACACTGCTTGTGGAGACTTTGTGGGGAAAGGTCTTCATCCCTTCAGCTTTCCTCTGTCTGTCCCTATACAAGAGCGTTACTTAGGCAGTGAAAACCTAGCAAGAGTTGAAATTCTTCTGCCCCACAAATTAGGATTTCTATGCTACTTGGCTAAAGGAAGGCAGGGGCTCCTTATGTGCTCCACTGCTCTGTTGTTAGTAGAGGGGAGGCACTGCCAGACTATTTGGAGCCTCTTCTCTTGTAAACTTGTCTCCTCATCTATCTGGCCTTTGTGAGCAATGCTAAGCTACAACAGAAATCAGCAGTTCTCAGTGGTTGAGGAAAGAGTGTGGTCCAAGGAACACTGTCTTCTAAATTCTACAGTAAACAGCTGCATATGAAGTCACATCTTAAAGTAGTTACGTGTGGTGAAGCTGTGCTCCCACTTGAGGACAAGTTCAGGCTGATGGCACCCAGTACCCCATCAGAAATGCAAGTTGTTACATACCATCTCTCAGTCATCTGCGTTTGTCAAAACACTCTTAAATGGAGTGGGCTTTGTCCTGGTACTACATGTGCTGGGTCAGGTGTTGTGTCCCCTCTAGCCAGGCCAGCACTGTGGATGGAGTACAAGGCTGGCGTAAAACTGGTGTCATGTGCTTGGCCACACAAGGAAGATGAGATCATGGGCTCCTATCTCAACATCAAGATGCCATTTTCACTGGTGAGAGTGTACAGATCTCGTATGAATGAACATGAAGTCACAGTCTTACATCCAGGCTTGATTATAAATACAGACAGTTTTCCTAAACAGATTTTAAGATCGCACTGCGTCAGGGTTTCTGCTGAGCTTTCCCTAGCACGTGGCAGGCTTCCCTCTAGGGAATCGACCACGTCTGCCTCTTCCACTGGCATGTTGGATGTGCAATGCAGTGTGGTCCACTCCGCTTGAATTCAGCCATGAACCATGAGC